>JAMPIV010004016.1:0-44296 GCA_024509875.1 Oreohelix idahoensis
TGCCTGGGAGAAATTTACCGAGTCTTTTGGCCGGGTGCCATCGCTAACCGGGATCTGCTTGCTCGTAGCAGGTAGGGGGACATGCGCGCCATCATAATTGGCTGACGCTGGAGCTGGGTTGGTCATGTCCTCAGAAGAGACCCCGATGCCATCGCAGGAACAGCTATGCTTTGGACCTCTGAGGGAAAGCGAAAGAGAGGCCGACCGAAGACAATCTGGCGGAGGACTGTGGAGGCTGAGATGCAAAGAATGAACCAGAGTTGGGGCACTGTACGAAGGATGGCCACCGACCGAGCAAAGTGGAATCATTTTGTTGTTGCCCTACAAGACGCCACTAGGCGTGATGGCCACTGACTGCTTTGACGGTCGGCGGCTAAGGATCAAAGAAGAAGAAGACTGTCTGAACTAAGACAAATATGAAAGGGGACATTTCGAAGGATTGGAAAACTTCACATGACATCAGAAGAGAACACAGGAATCGCTAGAAGGCAATTTACCTGCATATAACCCAGAGACAAACCATCCTGGAGCATTACGATAGTAATCCGCCAGCGACTTAGTATTCCACTCGTCAAGAGGAAATTCAGGGACCTGTGTCCAGTGAATTCTGTATATGGAAACCAAGGTTAGTGTACTATAATTTGTAAATTATTAATATACATCCATTTCAATTCCAGTTATATATATATATATATATATATATATATATATATATATATATATATATATATATATATATATATATGTGTGTGTGTGTGTGTGTGTGTTTGATAGTGTAGGCGAGATGATGATTATGATGATGTTGTGATGTGTGATCACTCTCTTTTCACACTCGCACCGACCCGAACAACAATAAAACTCTTGATTCTGAGGCAGGGGCTGTATTTATTTTTACAACCCATTCAGTGACTCAACAAACATTAAACAAATAAACCAACGAACACAACAAAACAAAACTAAACACCCAGCATGTGCCAGATTGCTACTCTGAGGACGCAAACAAAGCAACGGCTGGTTAAAATCATAGTTAAATAATGATACTCTCATCCTTCCACGCCACCTGACACCCTCAATTATCACATACGCACACACTCATGCGTGTCGCCCAGTGCGACTAGTAAGGTGTTGTGCACGAGGCTGGCAATCTCACCGTGTAACATCGGTTGCTACCGAAACCACTACTGCAAGAGCACACACTCAGCTATCACACACACACACTCATGCATGTCGTCCAATGAGACTAGTATGGTGTTGTGCATGAGGCTGGCAATCTCACCGTGTAACACAGATTGCTACCGAAACCACTACTGCCCTAGCATATGAATACTTAATACGGAGGCAAACCACACTGTTGGCCCCATGCTCCCTCAGGAGCGGAGAAGAGAAATATATACCTTGAAGTGAGCCCACGTGCTCTCACAACCATTCCTCACATAACCATAATTAAATAATCATAAAATGGACATAAAATAATATTCAACTATATGTACAACAAATACTCTCAATAATAAGAGTAAACCACCACCTCGAACTGATCCATCTCAATATTCGTCACTGCCCTCTGAACATATCGTAAGTGACGACTGGTGCGCCTGGTAACAAGCGTGTCGTATACGACCCCTGATGAGATTGGGAACTCATCACATAAAACACATCGTTACCGAAACAAATCACTGCCATAGCATATAAATGCTTCTTGTCGGCTTTGTGATGGACACCAGCTGCACTGGTGTCGCCCTGCTCCGCAAGGAGCAAACAGCAACATTTATGTCTCAAATGCGCTTTACGCACAAGGAGTGGCCTCGCGCTCTCCAGAAATCTAAATGACTATTCTCACCTCACAGTAACTCATTAAATATAAACAGTAGAATTATGATAAGTAGGCTATCGTGAAATACACTCAATTACTTTTACACTAAAGAAATAAAATAATTACTCTTGACTTTAACAAAACTGGCATTAACACGAAAACTATCTCTTCTATTACTGGGGAAAATTACATACTTTCACCCACGTGTCGATTCACGCGATCTAAAACTGCGTAACATTAAGGGATAACTAGGAGTGTTAAATGCAGACTTGCTGGCGCCGCTTTTATACAATCACCACGTGGCGCCATCTTGATAACAGTTAATATCTTCTAAATTCAAGTAATAGATGCTTCTCTGTCCAGTTTCATGTATAAAACACTCTCCTACTAAATTTGCCTTTCTTGCCCGGTCTGATGACTGACATAATTGCTCTTAAACTCTCACATCTGTGATTTGGGCTTTGCGTGCCTAATAAAACCGATCAAACATTATTTTCACTCATCTATCATTTCGAGACTAAATCATAATGCCCTAAAAAGACATTTCCTTTGGAAACACATCTATCTATATCACTAAACATTAAAATAGCCACATCGATATTATTTCCGAATTATATAAAACTAATTCTAATTTAAATTAACTCACGTGTCATGTCTTTGTGTTCTTCTGTGTGGGTACACAGGGCGCCTCGTTTCGTTCTCTCTTGTCTGGCCTGATACTTAAGAAGGGCAGCTGCTGGTTCGCTATTTCTTTTTATAGGTACTAGGCTAATCACTCAACTTACTGCGCGCTGGGCGTATTAATCTTGGCTACTTAAATTTCACACGCGATTATCGCTTTAGGAATAGCGAAAACACAAATAAAACCTACAGCTATTTAATATAACACACGAGTATCAAATATGATTCACAACTATACACCACAATTAATTTCTCAGGCTTTATTATGGCCTAAACTAATATATCTTCATGAAAACTTTTCACATCCCAGAATGCTTCGCGCACATCGAAAATAATCTGCCTAGAAACAGGTAGGGGGCGGGCGTCTCCTTTTCGGCCCCATCACATATCTCCCTCCTGATTTTGTTGTCGTCCCGACAACATCACTACCTCTGGCACTTCAGTCGAAATCTCTCGGATCGTTGGTGCTGCGCTTGATTATTTCTCAGCGGCGATGTTTTGGACTCAGATTCTGTATTCGGTACAACCCGGCTGGAGACACTCTTGGTCGTCATGTCTCCAGTTGTACGTTGCCGGGCTGTCAGCCGCTGTGGTCTTGAAGACTCGCTCACCGGTGCCGCGTCGCTGTCTGCCCGTGACATCTGCCTGTCAGTGCTTGCAGCTGTCGAGTTTGAAGAGAGATCGCTCTTGACGTGCTTTCCACTCATCTTGTGTGGACGGTGGCTTACATTCCCCACAGTCTGCTTTTGATGAGTCTCCTCGTCTGGACACCGATGTGCACTCCCACCTATCTGCTTAGGATGGGTTTCCTCCCCTAGACGATGGCCAATTCTCTCGGCGCCCTTAGTGTGACCGTTGACGTGGCCCTCTCTTGGCTTGCGCCCTGAAGGCAACCTGGTTGTGACAGTCCGTCTAGGAAAAGAGCTCCTTGAGGGACAGGCGGCTATCAAATGTTCTGGGGATTTGCATCCAAAACATCTCTTCGGAAGCGGGCCTTGGGGGCACTTGGCTGCCATGTGGTCTGACAGGTCTCCACAATTGTAGCATCTTATCTTTCTGGGCTTCCTCTGTGCCATGGGTCGCTTCCTGCTGCCCTTACACTCTTGACCGCCAATGCCGCATACAATGACTGCTTCCATGCCCTGGACCGATGGTTTGCTGTCAAATTCTACTCGTTCATTCTTCGCCAGACTCCGGAATCCCTTTCTGTAGATCTTGGTCTGATGTACGAATACATCAATGCCTCCATCATCTGGCGTGATGAACCCCCATCCCCTGTGGACACTATACCACTTGCACATCCCTTTTCGACTTGTCGGTTCAACTGCATTTGTTGGTGCTGTCAGCTCACAACTTTCCTTGACAACAGCCTGACTCTCACACACAAGAAGGTCTAGTTGAGGTTCCTGCGGACACACCTCCTCGTCTTGCGTTGGCTGTTCCCGCGGTTGGCATGGTGCTACAATT
Source organism: Oreohelix idahoensis (assembly GCA_024509875.1). Taxonomy (NCBI): domain Eukaryota; kingdom Metazoa; phylum Mollusca; class Gastropoda; order Stylommatophora; family Oreohelicidae; genus Oreohelix; species Oreohelix idahoensis. Next base: position 3,959 of record JAMPIV010004016.1, read on the forward strand.
TCCAGTAACTTCTCAGGGCTGGCCTTGGCTCCACCATGTATCCGTAATTCTCTAGATACCCATGGTGTAACGTTGTTCCATATCATGTCTAACTTGTCTTCCGCACAAAAAGGCGCCACCTTCCACGCGGCTTCCACATCTCCCACAAACTCTTGCCAAGTGGGACTCCCCTCTCCACTAAATAACCTTATCTCTGGCTCCTTCACGTACAATATCTTCACAGGCGCATTGATCGATGCCATCTTGCTGCAAGACCGCACTGCTGGGTGTTTACACTATTATATTTGCTCGTTTGCTGTTTGCTCAGTGTCACTGTCTGCCTTATCCTGTCGACGACGCCAATTGTGGAAGGGTGGGCGAGATGATGATGATGATGATGATGTTGTGATGTGTGATCACTCTCTTTTCACACTCGCACCGACCCGAACAACAATAAAACTCTTGATTCTGAGGCAGGGGCTGTATTTATTTTTACAACCCATTCAGTGACTCAACAAACATTAAACAAATAAACCAACGAACACAACAAAACAAAACTAAACACCCAGCATGTGCCAGATTGCTACTCTGAGGACGCAAACAAAGCAACGGCTGGTTAAAATCATAGTTAAATAATGATACTCTCATCCTTCCACGCCACCTGACACCCTCAACTATCACACACGCACACACTCATGCGTGTCGCCCAGTGCGACTAGTAAGGTGTTGTGCACGAGGCTGGCAATCTCACCGTGTAACATCGGTTGCTACCGAAACCACTACTGCAAGAGCACACACTCAGCTATCACACACACACTCATGCATGTCGTCCAATGAGACTAGTATGGTGTTGTGCATGAGGCTGGCAATCTCACCGTGTAACACAGATTGCTACCGAAACCACTACTGCCCTAGCATATGAATACTTAATATGGAGGCAAACCACACTGTTGGCCCCATGCTCCCTCAGGAGCGGAGAAGAGAAATATATACCTTGAAGTGAGCCCACGTGCTCTCACAACCATTCCTCACATAACCATAATTAAATAATCATAAAATGGACATAAAATAATATTCAACTATATGTACAACAAATACTCTCAATAATAAGAGTAAACCACCACCTCGAACTGATCCATCTCAATATTCGTCACTGCCCTCTGAACATGTCGTAAGTGACGACTGGTGCGCCTGGTAACAAGCGTGTCGTATACGACCCCTGATGAGATTGGGAACTCATCACATGAAACACATCATTACCGAAACAAATCACTGCCATAGCATATAAATGCTTCTTGTCGGCTTTGTGATGGACACCAGCTGCACTGGTGTCGCCCTGCTCCGCAAGGAGCAAACAGCAACATTTATGTCTCAAATGCGCTTTACGCACAAGGAGTGGCCTCGCGCTCTCCAGAAATCTAAATGACTATTCTCACCTCACAGTAACTCATTAAATATAAACTGTAGAATTATGATAAGTAGGCTATCGTGAAATACACTCAATTACTTTTACACTAAAGAAATAAAATAATTACTCTTGACTTTAACAAAACTGGCATTAACACGAAAACTATCTCTTCTATTACTGGGGAAAATTACATACTTTCACCCACGTTTCGATTCACGCGATCTAAAACTGCGTAACATTAAGTGATAACTAGGAGTGTTAAATGCAGACTTGCTGGCGCCGCTTTTATACAATCACCACGTGGCGCCATCTTGATAACAGTTAATATCTTCTAAATTCAAGTAATAGATGCTTCTCTGTCCAGTTTCATGTATAAAACACTCTCCTACTAAATTTGCCTTTCTTGCCCGGTCTGATGACTGACATAATTGCTCTTAAACTCTCACATCTGTGATTTGGGCTTTGCGTGCCTAATAAAACCGATCAAACATTATTTTCACTCATCTATCATTTCGAGACTAAATCATAATGCCCTAAAAAGACATTTCCTTTGGAAACATATCTATCTATAACACTAAACATTAAAATAGCCACATCGATATTATTTCCGAATTATATAAAACTAATTCTAATTTAAATTAACTCACGTGTCATATCTTTGTGTTCTTCTGTGTGGGTACACAGGGCGCCTCGTTTCGTTCTCTCTTGTCTGGCCTGATACTTAAGAGGGGCAGCTGCTGGTTCGCTATTTCTTTTTATAGGCACTAGGCTAATCACTCAACTTACTGCGCGTTGGGCGTATTAATCTTGGCTACTTAAATATCACACGCGATTATCGCTTTAGGAATAGCGAAAACACTAGTAAAACCTACAGATATTTAATATAACACACGAGTATCAAATATGATTCACAACTATACACCACAATTAATTTCTCAGGCTTTATTATGGCCTAAACTAATATATCTTCATGAAAACTTTTCACATCCCAGAATGCTTCGCGCACATCGAAAATAATCTGCCTAGAAACAGGTAGGGGGCGGGCGTCTCCTTTTCGGCCCCATCACACATATATATATATATATATATATATATATATATATATATATATATATATATATATATATATATATATATATATATATATATATATATATATATATATGCCATAAATATAACACTGTAAATACCAGTCAATGTTACCATAATACTACATTTTACAATATTAGGTATATGTTGCAATAAAAACACCGTGCAGAGAGTTATTATATTCATAAGATTACACAGTTTCCAATAACCATAACGAGGTAAGTACTAGACACTTTTCCATTACGTCTTACATTACCCGGTAAACAGTGCAGTAAACACCGCGCAGAGATTCATTATATTGGTAAGATTTCACATACAAGAAAAACACCCACACACCACATGCATTGCATATATTTACGGGGTACTTATGAGGCTTTATCATTTTATCAATGTCAGTGGTAGAGACAGGGACTCTTTGAGATAACGCAGCCTTAGTCTTACTGCTCTGGCTGGCGTTCTTGGGACGACCTAATACGTAGGGCCAACCAGATATACTGCGACGAAACTTATCTCACAGATATCAATAATCACCGGCATCAAACCTACAAAAGCAACTGGGGGTTTAGGAATTAATTGCCAGAGCAAAGGAGCCTTTCTATAAACAACCACCAACACATAATAGTAATCCGAAATTACACAGTAATGGATGAATTACAATTAGCCGCCCACGAGAAATCTTGATCAGAAGTGAGCAGGAGCACACGGACGATCTTTTACAACCAATTCCTACGAAAATTATTGAGATCCTAAATTACCTGCGGTAATGGACAGATTCTCCAAGTAAAACTGCCGCGCCAACACATAAAATATATAACATAGTTACATCAAGTGCCACATGAGCAAACGTCATCACAACAAGCGGACATCTGCCTACCTGACGGAGACTCTGCAGCCTGGCATTGCGTTCAGCACAACCTATGAACACGCCAACCCAGCCTCACGTTGTATTGTTAATTCGTGCGTGGTGAAGAACAAAAGACCCGACCGTCGACTGTCCAGGCCGGATCGTGTTGTTATAAGCTCATGAATACAGACAAAACCAGGCCTATTGTGTACAAACGCCCAGAGCTTTATTGACATTCAGAAAGAGGCCAAGAAACAAGATATCCTTTTTTTAGTAGTTAGTACTTACTTACTTAGTCGTTCCCCTTCCACCGTGAGGTGTAGAGGTTTGGAAGAGAGAGCGCCAGACTATTCCATCGGCTGTCCTCCTCCTGGCCCGGCTCCATTCCAGTCCTCGGTCCTTCAAAGATTGTCTAATGTTGTCCTCCCAGCGGACTCCGGGTCGTCCTCGGGGTCTGGATCCCTGGCTATTTGTCTCCCATGCTTGTCGTGGTAGCCAATCTTCTCCCATTCTGCAGACATGGCCAAACCATCTTAGTTGGGACTGTTCTACTTGGGTCTGTAGGGGGTGGCATTTTAGGCCTTGACGTATCGTCTGGTTGCGTACCATGTCTCTTCTTGTTACTTCAACCACCTTCCTCAGATACCTCATTTCTGAGGTTTGGATCTGGCTTTTATGGGTTGTAGTCATTGCCCATGACTCGCATCCATATGTCAAGACTGGGACATAGGTGGAGCGGTATACAGCCATCTTCGTTTTCTTACCAACCTCTCTCTTGCTGAGGAATCCTCGATTTATGGCCTGAAAAAGTCTCCCAGCTGCTGCTTTTCGATTGGCCAACTCTTCTTTGATGCCTCCCTTTCGGTCTATAATAGCTCCGAGGTATTTAAAGTGGTCGACCTGCTCCAGGACCTGTTCTCCCAGCTTAATCTGATGTCTTCTTTCTTCTCGTGATATCACCATGGATTTTGTTTTAGAGCTGCCTATGACCATCCCTCTCTTCTCCAGCTCTTCCTTCCAGACTTGCAGGTTGGATTGGAGATGTGCCTCTGATTTAGCAATCAGGGCAACATCATCAGCAAATGCCAGCTCTGAAATATAGACCTGTCTCATCTTCCAGTACCCCACTGAATACTTTCTTGTTCTCTCCTTACATGCCTTGATGACATCGTCCATAAGGAGTATGAAGAGGTAAGGTGATAGGATATCACCTTGTCTTACACCAGTGGTGGTCCTGAACTCTTCTGACTTATGGTTTGCTGTCCTCACATAATTTCTGCAAGACTTGTAGAAGCTCTGTATAGCATGAATCAGAGGTGCTGGAATATTCTTCCTTGCCAAACAGTCCCAAAGTTTGCTCCAATGGACCCTGTCAAACGCCTTTTCCAGATCTATGAAACAAAGATGGATCTCACTCTTATACTCAAGGGCCTTTTCACTCAGCTGTCTGAGTGTGAAGATTAGGTCTTGAGTACTTCGGTTTGCTCGGAATCCGCACTGGACCTCATCCAATTGTGGCTCAGCTAGGCGTCGGAGTCTCTGCTCTAGAATTCTAGAGTAGATTTTTCCAGGGACACTGAGAAGGGATATGCCTCTATGGTTTCCACACTGTCGATTGTCACCCTTTTTGAAAATTGGTGTTATGATGGCGATCTCCCAATCCTTTGGTATGGTCTTGTTGCACCATGCTGCCTGTAGGACCCTTAAGAGTAACAGGTCACCTGATGCTCCCATGTACTTAACCATTTCTGGTGTTATACCATCATGCCCTGCTGCTTTGCCCATCTTGATTTTCTCCAGTGCTGCCTTCAGTTCTTCCATCTTTATGTCATCTTCATCACCATTTGTTTCCTCTTCTGTGCTAGTGGTTATCATTTCTGATGTTTGACCTTGCTCACCATCAAGGAGTTCTGAGAAATATTCTTTCCATCTTTCCATTAGTAGTTAGTATTAGATTAAATTCATCATCACTTAGTATAGACTTAAGATTCGATTGTGTATGTTATGTATTAATTACCACCTTTTTTTTCCAGGTATAGTTAGTATTAGGTGTCATTGTATTTGCATTATTTTATTTGGTTGTTGTGCTACATATAGTAATTCAATAAATGTGGTAATCGGGTTTTCTTTACTAACACTAGTTAGTTTATCTACAGACAAGGAAATAAAGTGTGCGAGAGACATACAGTTCTTTCTTTCTTACTCTTCTGTCCACTCAAGAGTGTAGAGGGGTTGGGTACTCGCGAGCTATAGGAGAGGATAGATAGATTGGTAGGAGTGACAGTATCACGAGATCCAGAATCACTGGGATTATCTGCTGGGAATTTATCACAAAGTCTCAACTTCGCCATTTCCCACTCCTGCTGTCTATCTTTACCCTGTTACCAGGCAAATCTGAGCCATTGATAACGCCTGCACCATAAAGATAGCTCTCCCTGGTTAATCCTCGGGTTAACCTTGTGACAGGACTACCGCTTTAGGCTGAAGGCTTATTTTTTTAAGTTAATCCACCAGTTTTTTTTTTTTAAGTACTCATCTACTTTTAAACAGTCAAACGATTTCACGTAAATGGAGACCACATCATGTGCTTACCGTGTCTGCTATTATTACCTGACAGTTTGCTGTTTTCCGACAACCGATCAAGCTGTCTTTCCTAATTATAACTAATAAAGCAGCAAAACAAACTTCCTTGTTTTATGTTATACTAGAGCGTAGATATTTTTAATTGGTTCATCTAATGTTCTTTCTATGGTAAATCTTATTAACTTGTTGTTGTTGTTGTTGTGTTTTTGTGTTTCTTTATGCTGTCATAGTGCGATTTCTCAGTGTGTATCATGGTCTTTTCTTCGTTAGTTGCTCGTTCATAGCAATAACGGATGAGTTAGTCCCATACCTTACTGAGTTAATGCAGTGTCACAAAACGTTTTGTGCATGTACTTTTGCCTCCTTCTCTCTCTTCTTCATCGTCCTATTATTTGACATATTTTATGCACTTATATTTTTTGCTTAGCCGGTCCCATACTTATTTACGTTTCACAATGTGAGTCATAGCATGAAAAAGCTAACTGAAAGGTCAGCGGATAATACTTTTATCACTTAAGTCGTCTAGTCACCTTTGATAGACGGTCAGTGTTGATCCAAGGTGGTCCCGACCACCCCTCATAACAATACTACCCGGCGGAGTACGGAAAGAAAGCCATATTGTTTGTATAAGCGGCCGATGATCCGTATTTATCCGTCTGGCGGATGCACGAAAACACAGGTGATAATTAGATAATCGCTTCAGCTGACCCATTTCTGTAGCAATAATACAGATAACATCTCTAGGGAGATTATGGTGGGAAAGGCATTTAGACAGGAAATGAGTTCACAGGTGTGTTTGTGAGTTTGCATACAGGACAATAGGAAGTATTACGGATTTATCTGAAAGAGGTCATGTGTTTAAATTTTAAAATTGATATTTTAAAACACACGGGGAATACTAATAATCTAACACCTCCAACCACCGAGTACTAAAGAGATTGGATTGGTTTAATTTGAGAGACGGAAAAGACATTGGATTTCATTGGCAAATTCGTCGAAATTACCACATGGGACTTGGAGCAAAAATTGAGATTTATAATCTAACAATTTGAGTCTCAGACACACTGCACTGCTAATCGTCAACGTAGCAACTCCTGAGAGACAGCCAGAAGAGAATAGGAATTAGATTATATACAAAAGGACTAGGACAGGGTATTTGGGCAACTTTGAAACTTAAAAGTAAACCCGCATTTTTAAATACAAAGACTGAGGACCTAAGGAATCAGAACACAAGTCATAAGAGGAATAATAAAATTACCCAGACAAGTGATTCGAAGCATTTAATCCAAGTTGCTGTGTCCATTCTAACTGTGCCAGGAGATCGTAGATCCCATTTGGGGTAAGTTGTGAACCTATATTTTACAAATGTGAATTTGACATGTTTTTCTTACTACGTGGTTATATAGTAAGATGACCATACGTCCGGATTTGGCCGGTTTTGTCCGGCGTTTCATGCCTAAATTGTGCGTCCTGCCGGATTTTTGTAAATGTTGAAATATCCGGCTTTTTCGCGATCTACTAAATTATATGAAAGACGCCAGACGCCATTTCAAAAATTCCCCATTTGAATTTCACTTCCGATGACTAAGCTTCCTCAGAATCCAGCAAACCATGTATCATCCCGCAAGCTTTCATATTGTTGAATTGTTCACCAGTAACAGATCATAATCTAATTTTAACTCAGTTTTACACATTTTCGCCCTATTTGTTTATTGACACCTGTTATCCAAAGATGCACTTTGAATGATAAGATGGTGTGAGGTTTAGTCATTTAAAACCTCGTTGTCTATTGCAAATTACAAATAAGTTTAACTTTAATATCGAATTAAACATTAATTAATGACATTATATATTTATTACACTAGCATACTCTAAGTGACATTTTTTTAAAAATTAGATTTTGCCTCGTTTTTGCGAGGCGCGTATCTTTCAACCTAGACACATAGTCTGTCGGTTATAATAGGGCGCAAGTCCAAAACTGAAAAAGAAATGTCCATGTTTTGTCAGAGGTCGGCAATATTTAGAAGCAGAATGTCTCGTGTGCAGAGGTGTCACATTTGTGTCAGTAACATATAAAGTTGCTGCTGATTAAAAATTGAACCAAAAAAAACACACACACATATATAAACATGTAGTGGGTTTTGATGGTATTGTATGGTTGATGTCACTTAGTGGGATGTATGAGGTCAGTTGTGAAGGCTCCTGAGATAAATGTAGATGTGAATTACAGAAGGCCCTTCGTACTACCACTTACGACCTCACACATATCTTTTTTACTAATGAATGTGGCTACGTTAAATTCTAGGGTACTGATATGTACTGTGTTGTATTAGTATATACAAACACACACACAGATAATTACTAAGTGTAATAATATTAATAAAATTTATAACACACTGAACTGACTCAGCTGTTTTAGTTTTAGATATAGAAATTTTCTTTAAGTTTATTTGTTCTGAACCAATGTTTTATTTTGGTCAGAACATATGAAAGGTTATGAAGTTATGAATGAAATGCATGGATATATGTCATAATAAAATGAAAGGTGTATACATATGTATTTTACAAGACTAGTTAATATTAATACTGTTTATATTTTAAATTTCTCTGGGAGAATGATTAATGGATGTGCTGATGGGGTGGCGTCATCACTCCCATTCTGTAACTACAGGAGCTGTGTCCATTAGATTACAACTTTATACTGTGTCTTTCCCAAAGCTCAGTAAACCGTGGTGGGGAAATTATTATAAGTTCCTTAGAAATATGGTGAATCTTCAGCAGGCCATTTAGTACACATCTGGTCTGCGAAGAACTGATGCAGAATCAGGTGGTCCACTTCTCTCGACAGCTAGAATAGAACGATAGTCTGCTTCTATACGCTGTTTGCCTACATACACGTCTGCTGGTGTAACTTTGAATACTTATGTAGCACTAGCTTAGTGCCACATCAGAAACTCACACTTCTGAAACAAAATTGGTGGTGTGTCAGTACTCTATACACTGCACCACTTTTACACAGCACAACACATCAACAATATACAGAAATGGGTCAGATCTCTCTGACCATACAGCACATCTTACCAAGTTGGTTTCATATTGTATCAATTCCCCCCAAAGTCTGCAGTGCATATGAGATATGTTCAATAGTTTTCTATTATCCAATAAGATAGGTGATATGTTCCCACATATCTCAGTACTTGATCCGCCCTTCATAATCCTTGCTGGCGTCTATGTATTTTGTTTATCTCTAGACCCTGAACTTGGGCTGGGGATCTAGAGCGAACCCCTTACTTGTTGTAAGAGACAGATTTTGATATGGCAGTATCAAATCACTCGAAATATTAAACAATATTAAAATATACAAAAGAAATGCTTTCATTCTTACCAGAATTACGAATAGAGAACACAGTTATATTCTAGCAAAACTCAGCTGAGCTGCTGGCTCTAGTATGGCGTCCCTCTAAATATGGAATAGCTTTCTGGGAAATACACCACTGAATTATTTACTGTGTCTACTACTGGACAGCTTTTAGTTGAATGGCAAAAATGCGCGTCTGTGCGCCAATAATATGATTATCTTTGGCCAATCACCGACTTTCCCCCTTTCAAATTTCAAACCTACAACCAAAAGTAAATTCAGTCATACCTCAGTCAAGTATGTATTATTGTCTGTTGGTCCGTCTGTCTCTACTTGCGTTTCACAAAAAACACACTTGTTTTTTGACCCAACTCTGCCGTCCCCTACACAATTTTGCCTTTAAAGTTTTTTTTAGCCACAATTCTCCACCACATTCCCTCTCTTTCATTTCAACTAGATTTTTACGTTTGCAGACTCAAGGCCAAGATTTTGGTTAGTTTTAGTGACATGGGTTAACAGTGTAGTCGTTCGTCTGATATGAACAATACAGTCTTTTTTCAATATCTTCCTTATTATCTATTCGTCTGGATAATTTAAAGTATATTATTTGTCAGCTCAAGATGTGCTATCAAACTAGCTAAGTTTTATTTTCGTAACATTATTATTAAGAAAACATATTTTTTTTCTCGTCTATTTTTTTTTTTTTTTTTTTTTTTTAAATATCTTCGAGAAGCTTCTGTAATGCGTTTGCCGCTGATTTCAAATAAGCAACCAAGTATCGCAAAAGCGTCCAAGAAATGACTGTTGCATATAATAGCTAAGGTCCCTTTTGTCCATTTCTTTACATTGTGTCCCTAGTGGACGTGAATTTTTTCCTTTCCCCACCAATTGCGTCTTTTTAGCCTTGCTAGTTTCAAACACGTGTTCAGTCATATTTTTTCTTTTTGATCTCCGTTCCCTCCCGTCTCCAAGGGTAAACGTTTTGTCTGCACGTCTAACAAGTTAGTTTCCATGGCGGGTAGTGAACCGCGGCATGGGCGATCATGTCTTCTAGTAGCTTATGCATTATTTTTATCCCTACATTTTATCTTGATAGTTGGAGATATTTTAACGTTGTATCACGGTTAAATTTATCACAAAACCCACACACGAAAACATGAACACCACAAGATCGCACTTGTGTCTGAAAGTTCGCAGTCAAAACTGACATTCTTTTCAAAAGAAACAAGCACAGAACCAAAAAAAAAAAAAATAACTGATACTAAATATAATCAAGCATTTTTTAAGACAATCTTTATCATCTTGACATTTAAATAGACACAAAATCAAGGTGATTTGATGACATTATTGTTTGACGTGTAATAAATAAGCTTCAATGTCATTTATTATTTAAAATAAAAATGTCCTACTTTTTGTCTCACTTTTTCATTTTAGTGTCCTCCCTTGTCCTCCTTCCCATGACAAAAAAGTGAACATTGTCCTTCTTTTTCCGTTGAATGATATGGTCACCCTATTATATAGGAGGCTGGCAACCTCAATATATGAAAATAGTATATTCATAAATCACTACAGCAAGCGCTGGTGATTGCTTCATGCTAGTTCATACAGAAAAGCGAAAGTAGCAGCAACCCCAGACTCCGAATGGAGCAGTGATGAATGATGATTACATCCCATGTGCTTAAAGTGTATCGTATCATTTTGTGAATTTTGTTTTATATGTACCTTGTTAATTGTAATTCGGGCAAGCCATTGCCCTCGCACTGTCCAGACACATTTCCCCCATTAAAGTAACCAGAAGAATAACGGTGATTTCTAATCATATTCCTTGAGTTATACCGTGTATACTCAGGGAGAATAATTATTTAGAGAGGCTAACATTGGTGGGTGGACAGCGAGACAATGCGTCTGTTAATTTGCAGCCCACAAGTGTACTTAGCAGAGGCATTTGTTCTTTTTATCTTGTCTAAAGTTCGTGGTACGAAGCTGCAAGACTAAAGTTTCTACGCCACTAGTTGTGAGTCAAGAGTAGGGATTCAACACTAGCCACCTACATTGGACGAGTTGTGTGAAGAAGTGCCCTCATTACAAAAGAAGTGACGAAACCATGGCTGCAGGACTCACTTAGACCAGCTAAGTTCTTATTACAGGAAACAGCAAAAGGACAATTTTTTTATAAATCCTCAACCCCTGTCTCAGTGAAGACACATTTTATATACATCTAAAATTCACCATCATTCCATCGTTATTTTAACCTGTTAAAACTAATTGATTATTAAATTTGTTACATGTTATTTTAAAACAAAACAATCATAGTTGATTCAGTTACTATAGGTATGAAAGCAAACATCTAGACATATATTTACATCTATAGAGAAAATGCTTATTAAAGAATTTCGCTGGATTACACCAGCTGGGGGCTTGAACGGGCTAAACCCATTCACGAAAACCGATGAATCAGATATAATTTAATAGTGCTCTGCCCTATGCAGCATTGTTCTTGACTTCTGAAAACATCTTGTAAATACTACCTTGAGATAGAAGCATCATTTTCCTTCTATCTACAACTCTGCCAAGAGTAATCTTGTACGAAGGTAGACGCCTTTGAAGACCCATATTAGGTACTTTTTAGTGTTGGCCACTGGTGGACCACTACTGCAGAGCTAAGGGGAGGCAATCCGTGACATGCAGGGAAACCCAGTCTGCCACCGTTTTCATTTTTATAAATGTTGCTTGTCGCAGTGGTCTTTGGTTCTGTGTCTTTCTTACTTACTTAGTCGTTGCTTTTCTACCTTGGGGTGTAGTTAGCCCGAGAGAGAGAGAGAGAGTGAGAGAGAGAGAGAGAGAGAGAAAGAGACAGACAGACAGACAGACAGACAGCCATACAGACAGAAAGAGAGCGCCACGCTATCCTATCGCTTGTCTACCTTTGTTCTTGGTGTCGCGAGAGGCGAGTAATTCTGCATTTAAATTCTTAAAACCTATTGCCGATATTTTGTCGATAAATTTCTCAAGGCATGAGAAAGCAGTCGGGTGTCTATACCCATTGTCCACAATAGACTGCGCTCGGCGTAAGCCCTGGGAAAGCCACAAATTTCGCATGGACTGTTTTCACAACGATGATACATTAGGTCAACACACTATCGACGGACAATTGGAAGTAGCCGCCACTACGTCGCGGTTGTGTTTACACAAAGGCAGGAATACACAAGTATTATTGTGGCTAGTAACAGAGCACAATGGACGACCAGAGACAGTTCAGCGAGCACGTTTTACAATGAGCATTTTGGTAAGTCGGTTCTCATGGAACAGACCAAATAATATTGGATTAACGGAGACCCAAAGTCGGAGCGAAGATCAATATGAAAGAATAAATTATAAAGAGAATAACAACACTGCACAGACACCCAAAAGACGAACGCAGACAGATTGTCTGGGCGAGGAAAAACACGAAAGCGACCATAGCAAAATATTACAGAAACTTTACAGAGTAATGGGGACTGGTTGTCTGACTAAAGTAATGACGAATGGAGCTTCACATGACATCAGAAGCGAACACGGGAAATCGCCAGCGGCGATTCGGACCCGATAAAACCCAACGAAATTGGTCGCTCAATATTGCTAAGAGAAAGCATTCCGCCAACCTACTTGGTTCTATATTTCACGAGGAAGAGTCAGGACTTGTGTCAGTGATTTCTTTATATGGACACCAAGGTTAGTGTACTATAGTTTGTACATCATTAATATACATCCATTTTAATTCCAGTTATATATATATATATATATATATATATATATATATATATATATATATATATATATATATATATATATATATATATATATATATATATATATATATATATATAATTTTTTTCCCATAAATACAACACTGTAAATACCAGTCACGTTTTATTATAATATTTTATTTTACACTAATAAGTACAGGTTGCAATAAACACCGTGCAGAGAATTATTAGAGTATAAGATTGCACAGTTTCCAGTAACTATAACGAAGTAAATACAAGACTCTTTTATTTTGCTTCTTACATTACCCTGTAAATAGTGCAGTAAACACCGCGCAGTCATTCATTATAGTGATAAGATTTCAAATACAAGAACACACCCCATGCGTAACATAGATTACGGGGTACTTGTAAGGGTTTGTTATTTTATCCATCGCAGTGGTAGAGACAGGGACCGTTTGAGATAACTCAGCCTTCGTCTTACTACCCTGTTGGCGTAAATCACGGGACAAGCTAATGAGCAGGGTCAACCAGATATACTGCGACGACAAGTATCTCACAGATATTTAACGGCAACAAACCTACCAACACTCAACGGGTGTTAGAAAGGAATTTGCCAGGTGGCGAAGGATACTTTCTGTCATCAACCACCCACCCAGAAAAGTAAGCAGAAAATACCTAGAATAATGACTGCATTACTAAGAGCTGTCTACGTGAATTAATGATCAGAAGTAGCAGTAGCCTACGGACGATTGTCGTTGCAACAAGTGCCTTTGAGAAATCTTGATCAGAAGTTGCAGGAGCAGACGGACGATCTTGTAAACCCAGTGCCTACGAAAAGTATTGAGATCCTAAATTACCTGCGGTAATGGACAGACTAGCCAAGTAAAACTGATGCGCCAACATATACAGATATATAACATATTCATATCAAGCACCACCTGAGCAAAATATCTTCACCCCAAAGGGACATCTGCCTACCAGACGAAGTCTCTGCAGAAAAACGGTGCGGTCTACATAACATATGAACACACCACCCCAGCCGTTCATTTCATTGTCAACACTCGCATCGTGAAGAACAAAAGATCAGGCCATCGACACCCGAAGAAAGTCAGTGAGCCGGACAATGGTATTGAATGCAGACAAAGACATGTTCACGGCGTACAAACACCCAGAGTTTTATTGACAGTCAGTCAGAGACCAAGAAACAAGATATCCTTTTGCAGTATTTAGGACTCGCTTTAATTCATCATCATCATCACATTGTCTATAGACTTAAGATTCATTTGCGTATTTTGCATTAACGATTATCTTTTTTTTCCAGGTATAGTTAATGTTAGTTCTTATTGCATTTGTATTATTGTAATTGGATGTTGTTTCCTTTAAGTAATTCAATAAATGTTGTAGTTGTGTTTGCATTACCAACACACGTTAATTACATATATAGAGAAGGAAAGAAAGTGTGCGAGAGAGACATACAGTTCTTCCTTTCTTCCTCTTCTGTTCACTCAGTGTAATAGGGGAGGTGGGAGCTCGTTAGCATTATAATATAGAGAGAGGATAGAGTGGTAGGAGTGACACTGTCACGAGATTCAGAATCACTGGGACTATCTGCTGGGAACTTATTACAAAGTCTTACATTCACCTTCTCCACTCCTGCTGCCTATCTGCACGCGGTTGCCAGGCAAATCTGAGCCATTCACAAAGCCGGCACCGCAAAGATAACTCTCCGTGGTTAATCTTCGGGTTAACCCTGTGACACTTGGTTCCAGTTCCGTCAACGGTTCTTCAGAGATTGCAGGGTGTTGTCTTTCCATCTTACTATGGTCAGTGTCACGAGATTCAGAATCACTGGGACTATCTGCTGGGAACTTATTACAAAGTCTTACATTCACCTTCTCCACTCCTGCTGCCTATCTGCACGCGGTTGCCAGGCAAATCTGAGAAATTCCCAAAGCCGGCACCGCAAAGATAACTCTCCGTGGTTAATCTTCGGGTTAACCCTGTGACACTTGGTTCCAGTTCCGTCAACGGTTCTTCAGAGATTGCAGGGTGTTGTCTTTCCATCTTACTATGGGTCGTCCTGGAAATCTGGATCCTTCGCTCTTGGCTTCCCATGTTTATCATGGTAGTCAGTCTTCACCCATTCTGCAGACACGACCAAATCATCGCAACCGGAATGTTCCAATCGGGTCTGCAGAGGCTGGGTTTTGACGCTATGACGTATAATCGGGTTGAGAACTCTTTCCGTCTCAATTGTGATAATTCCTAATTCTTTCTTTCCCCGTTTAGTATTCTTGTCACATTCAAAAACTTCATTCTATATCATCATTACTGGCATTAGGACCATTATCATTACCTTCATTTCTTCTTCTTCTTCTTCTTCTTCGTCCTGAAAAGGACGTTGATTGCGGTGTGTCCATTTACAGCGAAGCTGCGATATTTGCGCCTTTCGACCGACACATCCGACTTCCGCACGGCATTTTTGGGACCGGGTTAGCCTTCCCTCTTCGATCCCTACTCACTCAGCCAGACTGCAGTGATGCAGCCTGTTTCCAGGACCACCACGTGGAGGTGGAGTAGGGTCTTGGTCAGCTCTGGTTCGCTGACTCTGACGCACGCAGTCTAGCTATGGGTCGCTAAATGCATTCCTCACTGTTGACGCGTCTTAGGTCCCTCGTTACCTTCAGATCCCCGAGAATCATAGGCCTTTTATAAATTCATGTTCGGCGTCATGAGTTCAAGAGCTTTCCATATCTTCATTACCTCCCCCGTGTTTTCTATGTGCTTTTGGTCTCCCTTTTCCTCCCTTACCCTGGGGATTGCAGAAAAATGGCTACCTTGTAATGTTATCATCAGGTTTGCTCAACGTATGTCCTACCCAAAGCCTTTTCACATCTTGTTCAGTAGACTACTTATCTAGTTCTTGCTATCAGTTCAACATTGGTGATCTTTTCATGCCATTTCAATTCTTATGTTTATCCATGCAGGCATTTATGAAAGAATGTAACATCTTGATTGTCGTTTTTGTCTCTATCTGTCTTTAATGGCGTATGAGAATATAACGGATTTTTGCCTCTGTTCACATACATGATTTCATACTATTGTTATGAATTGTTGCATAAGAATGTACTGACTTCTTCTACAGCACTGCACTTTTCATAATGTGACTGTGTCGTGATTAGTAGAACTATAAACAATCACGTCACATGAAAAGAGAAGAAAACTAACAAAGATGTCCTAGAAAACCTAGGAATGAAAAGATAATTAATGAAGGGGATACAAATTAGACAGCTAAAATATTTTGGCCATGTAAAAAGACATAACACTTTACTGAAGACCATAATAGAATGAAAAGTTGAAGGCAGACGTGCTAGAGGAAGAGAGCGCTAGAAGTGGGAAGATAACATCAAGAGATGGGTAGGAAGGAGTCTATGAGAGTTTACCATTAAGACAAGAGGCAGAAGAGGTTGGAGATACACTGCAGCCGACCTTCGATTTGAAGATGGCACCTAATGATGATAAGACAATCACGTGCCTCCACAGCCGTTTCTTTTGTCTTGTCTTTTCTAATGTATGCGTTCAGTTAACTATACTTTGTATGCGTTCAGTTAACTGTACTTTGTATGCGTTCAGTTAACTATACTTTATTTCCCGCATGGTGGTTCTTGCTATGATCAAATCTTCTACAGCCTCCCTTCTATTTATGTGGCGAAAGTCCGAGAATAACATTCCACAAACTATGCCAGCATTTCAAAAGAGTTGTGATACACTGGATCCCGTCTCACTGCAACATGTCCGGAACTGAAGAGGCTGACAGATTGGCAAAAGAAGGTGGAAAGCTATCTCAACTTGACACAAGCAAAATTTATGAAGAGGCCAAGAGTTTTATCAAGAGCAGAAGCAGGAGCAAATGGGAAGTACAGAATCCATGAAACCAAACAAATGATGAATATTACCAGCTAAGCAGAAGTGAACAAGTAGTAACCTTTAGACTTCGCACAGGTACAAATACCATCTATGCAAGAAGCTGAAGATAGGAAGTATTGATGAGTGTAACTGTGGCACGGAAAAAATAACTGCTGAAAATCTACTTCAGAAATGCTGAACATATGAGGAACAAAGAAAGCGCATATGGCCGCCAACAGTTCCATTCCGGGAAAAATCGTACGGATACACCAACGGGATCAGGCTGACCACTGATTTCTTTAAACATATTCAAGTCGATGTCTCAGAGTGAACGAAGAAGAAAATATGACGAAAGAAATATACGTGTATTTTTTTATTGACTACTATCCAATACCATAATTCCCGCCGTAAGTACGTCGGTCGGTCTGTCACAAAATGCACACCTTCATTTCCGCACTTTTCTATTTTCGAGAGAGTGCATTAACTTTCAACCACAGTTAAGGGGTGCAACTGTGGTTGAAAGTTAGACAATAATTGTGTTGTTTCCCTTAAATGTACTCTCCCGAAAATAGAAAAGTGCGCAAATGACGGTGTGCATGAACAGTTTGATTATGGAAAGAAGCCAACAACACAATTGATAAACCGCACGTGGACTGGAGACAGGAAGGTGCGGAGATACAGATTAAATCAACAGACAATCAAGATACTCTTCTGTCCAGTTTCTTTCGGGAAACGGATTTAACTCATCGTTTTTCCTAAAAATAACCTTAAAATGTAAGTTTTTGATTGTTTCTTCAAGACAAAATTTTAATTTAAAATATTGCAGACTTATTATTATGGATCAAAATGATCCATAATAATAACTTGGTGGTGGTTCGACATGTAACAGAAACAACACACCAGAGGCGTACTAAGGGGTGCGATGGGGGCGGTCCACCCCAGGTGACAGCCAGGATAGGGGTGCCATCGGACACTATTAAGATAGTATTCACTGTTAAAAATGTACTTGCGCGTGTGTTTATTTATAGGGGCAGGGGGTGTCGAAGGTAGGACCGCCCCGGGTGCCAAGTACTTTAGGGACGCCTCTGCGCACACTATAATTAAAAACCTGTCAATTTTGACGGGTTATTGCTAGTATTTTCATATTTCTTTAGCATGATAATTGTTCTGCAACAGTGTGATGAATTTTTCAATTACAATATGAAATCTGGTTAATTGTTCCAATATGATGTTATTATATCATTGTCATTTTAATTTACGCACCTTATGGAGCATGGCGCCACCACTGAGTCTAGTCGTCTTGTAGGATGTCTGCAACAAGTATTCACATACTCTGGTAACGGTTGTTTCTATAGTAACTTAATTTTACATGATGAGTTTACCAGATCGATGCACAATCTCTTATAATTCGCCTTGTACGACACTCCGAAGAATGTTATAACGGTTTTATTAAAAAAAAAAAAAAAAAAAAAAAATGCGCCAACTGCTCTATATGAAGCGAAGCAACTGTTTTATAAAAAATAAAAAAAAAAATAAAAAATTCCTTAGCCGCGCCATGTTTCTAACGCCTTTCCTCTCAGTTGTCACTTAAATCTCTCAGTTGGCCTGCATGGAGGCCGTAAGGAGGCAGCCCCTCCACCATGCAAAGGCACAACAGGCCAATCACCTGTTTGCTTTAAATCATGATTACGCGAACTACAAGAGAGAAAACCGGACTGATTCTAAAGGCGACGAACTGGAACGGACTACGGACTACGACTTATGGAACTTGGAACACAAGAAGTATAAATGGGAAGGAAGAGGAGCTGGTGGAAGAGATGAGGAAAGCAAAACTAGAAATCCTGGCTATAACGGAAACGAAGAAAAAAGGACAAGGAGTCATGGATCTCGATGGCAACACGTTGCTCTACAGTGGTGTACCCATATCTGAAAGAGCTAAAGGGGGCGTGGGTTGCATTGTGGCCCAAAATCAAAAAGATAGTATCAAGGGATGGAACTTTGTCTCGGAGCGCATTATGGTTGAAAAACTAAAAGAAGGAGAAACCATAGTCAACCTGGTCATAGTGTATGGGCCAAATGAGGATGAGAGAGCAGAGGTCAAGGAGGAATTCTTCGAGCTGCTTCAAAGGACAGTGGATGACTGCCTAGATGAAGTTATTATGCTCGGAGATTTTAATGCCAGAGTTGGAAATGACCATGCTAGATGGGGTGGAGTTATCGGAAGATATGGAGAAGATACTCTCAATGACAATGGAAAGCGACTCCTTAGATTCTGCAGTGAGCAGAATCTGATCATTACAAACACAAAGTTCCCCCATAAGCGCATACATGCATATACTAGATGTGAACCAACCAAGAATGAGAAGTCAGTGATCGACTATGCCATTGTTCGGAGAAGCTCATTCAGATATGTCCGAGATGCAAGAGTCTGGAGGGGGCCAGAGATTGGAAGTGATCACTACCTGCTAACAATCAAACGAACAACTGAAAGAGTTGCTCAGCCTAGGAACTGCCCAACATCACACAAGAAACCAAGTAAACGAGCAGGAGAAATGAGCATTAGGACCTACAAGCTGAGAGAGCCAGAAATTAAGACCAGATATCAGGGGCTTATTGCTACAGCAGTGAGCAACACAGAAGAACGACCTGATGACTTGGAAACCCTCTGGAATAAATTCAAGGATATCATAAAGACAGCTGCTGCAGAAGCATGCGGTGAAGTCCGACTTGGGAACCAGAGAAAGAGGACACCTTGGTGGACAGAGGAAGTCAAAGAGAAAATAAGAGAGAAGAAAATGGCATGGAAACAATACTTAGGAGCTAAAAACACAACAGGACAAATGGAAAAATATAGAGAATATGTGACACTCAGAACAGAAGCAAAGAACAAAGTGCTAGCAGCAAAACAGAAGTCCTGGGAAGAATTTGGAGAAAAGCTAGAAAAAGATGCACAAGAAAACCAGAAATTGTTCTATAAGACCCTAAAGAACATGAGGAAAGAAAAACAATGCCCTCTCAAATTTATAAAGGACAAGCAAGGCAAATTGCTTACTGCCCCGAAGGAAGTAATGGAAAGATGGAAAGAATATTTCTCAGAACTCCTGGATGGTGAGCATGATGAAGCATCAGAAATGATAACCACTGACACAGAAGAGGAAACCAATGATGGTGAAGATGACATAAAGATGGAAGAACTGAGGGCAGCACTAGAGAAAATCAAGATGGGCAAAGCAGCAGGGCATGATGGTATAACACCAGAAATGGTTAAGTACATGGGAGCATCAGGCGACCTATTACTCTTAAAGGTCCTACAGGCAGCATGGTGCAACAAGACCATACCAAAGGATTGGGAGATTGCCATCATAACACCAATTTTCAAAAAGGGTGACAATCGACAATGTGGAAACCATAGAGGCATATCCCTTCTCAGTGTCCCTGGTAAAATCTACTCTAGAATCCTAGAGCAGAGACTCCGACGCCTAGCTGAGCCACAATTGGATGAGGTCCAGTGCGGATTCCGAGCAAATCGAAGTACTCAAGACCAAATCTTCACACTCAGACAGCTGAGTGAAAAGGCCCTTGAGTATAAGAGTGAGATCCATCATTGTTTCATAGATCTGGAAAAGGCGTTTGACAGGGTCCTCTGGAGCAAACTTTGGGACTGTTTGGCAAGGAAGAATATTCCAGCACCTCTGATTCATGCTATACAGAGCTTCTACAAGTCTTGCAGAAATTATGTGAGGACAGCAAACCATAAGTCAGAAGAGTTCAGGACCACCACTGGTGTAAGACAAGGTGATATCCTATCACCTTACCTCTTCATACTCCTTATGGACGATGTCATCAAGGCATGTAAGGAGAGAACAAGAAAGTATTCAGTGGGGTACTGGAAGATGAGACAGGTCTATATTTCGGAGCTGGCATTTGCTGATGATGTTGCCCTGATTGCTAAATCAGAGGCACATCTCCAATCCAATCTGCAAGTCTGGAAGGAAGAGCTGGAGAAGAGAGGGATGGTCATAAACAGCTCTAAAACAAAATCCATGGTGATATCACGAGAAGAAAGAAAACATCAGATTAAGTTGGGAGAACAGGTCCTGGAGCAGGTCGACCACTTTAAATATCTCGGAGCTATTATAGACCGAAAGGGAGGCATCAAAGAAGAGTTGGCCACTCGAAAAGCAGCGGCTGGGAGACTTTTTCAGGCCATAAATCGTGGATTCCTCAGCAAGAAAGAGGTTGGTAAGAAAACGAAGATGGCTGTATACCGCTCCACCTATGTCCCAGTCTTGACATATGGATGCGAGTCGTGGGCAATGACTACAACCCACAAAAGCCAGATCCAAACCTCAGAAATGAGGTATCTGAGGAAAGTTGTTGAAGTAACAAGAAGAGACATGTTCCGCAACCAGACGATCCGTCAAGGCCTAAAATCCCATCCGCTGCAGACCCAAATAGAACAGTCCCAACTAAGATGGTTTGGCCATGTCTGCAGAATGGGAGAAGATCGGCTACCACGACAAGCATGGGAAACAAAGAGCCAGGGATCCAGACCTCCAGGACGACCCAGAGTCCGCTGGGAGGACAACATTAGACAATCTTTGAAGGACCGAGGACTAGAATGTAACCAGGCCAGGAAGAAGACAGCTGATAGAATGGTCTGGCGCTCTCTCTTCCAAACCTCTACACCTCACGGTAGAAGGGGAACGACTAAGTAAGTGTTATCATGTTACTGGAACTAAGTATTTAGTGCTGTTATTGATCGTTTCTCGTGACATATATGACGATGCGCCCATTCTTCAGACTAGCTTTCGTTACCTCTTCAGTGCATCTTTTGCACTACTTAATTCCCGACTTTCTGAAGATGAGAATAAGTGGACTTGCTCTGTAATCAGGGCCAGCCCTTGGGCGTTGGCGAGGGGTGCGGACGCACCAGGCAGCGTCTTGAGGATGCACCAAAAGTTTTTTTTTTTTTTAACAATAAAAACATTACTATTTTAAAATAACAAGAAAAATTAAATAGACAATTTCAAAGTACAAAATTATTTACTTACTTGAAACTGGTCGGTTTCCTATATGTCTATATTATTCCTTTGTCAACCAATTTGTCAAAAAAACAGCACATTGACCACCCAGCTGTAATTCATAATGAATAAGAACAATTTATCTACAATGAGATTTGAGAAACATAAATGTACTGTGTTTCTGTAAAATGCTACACTGGACATAACTTGTGGAAATTACAGCGTGATCAAACTGAATAGCATTAAATTGTGTCTCGTAAGAGAACATACAATACCGCAGGTGGGGGCAGGGGGTGCCATCACGAGACCTCGTACCACCTTAAAAACCCCTAGGGCTTTGTCTGTAATACTGTGTCATGTCGAGAGGAATATGCGATCAATTCCTCCATTTCTTTTTCTTTTCTTTTTCTGAAATGTATTTAATTAATTCTGTTAGAAACTGTCTTCTTCGCCATCCATTCATACCATCCAAGATATTTACTACACATCTTTGCTTATATATATATATACTACTCGTCAAAAGTCAAGGGCCACCCTATTATTTTCAATACACTTTTATATAAGCGCATAGAATGATTAAATGAAGGAAGTTTTTAGTAAAAATGGGTGCAATATCTTCCTCTGACAGTCCTCTATGCACGTTAAGCATAAAAACAACTCACTGACAACCATGGTGATCACGTGCAGTTTGGTTTGCTGACCATAAATTCACATTTTTAATCTATTTTTTCAAACTTCCGTACAACCAAACAGGTGAAGTAATCGTGCTGATTGACATTCCACGTGCAATGGCGACCTTTCGTGAACAGAGTTCACTCTTAATTTGTTTTACAATCAGCAGAATTAGGGTAGTTTCATCACTTGCAAAAACCATGCCACCGTGAAGAAGTCTTGACACCTTACAAAGAATGAGGGCTATAGCGTGGGTTGAAAGTGGTTTATCTGTCCGTGAGGTTGCTAGACGGCTTGCAGTGTCACACTCTACTTTCCAAAGAATTTTGGATACATTTCAGGCCACAGGAAGTGTGGAAGATCGCCACCGGCCAGGTCGCCCTAGATGCACCAATAGACATGATGACCGGTATCTCTTGTTGTCAGCCCTGCGCCATCGAACAGTGACTTGTTCCACTCTAAGATGTCAGCTGAGACAAACTGTAAACGTTAATGTCAGTCAAAGCACCATTCGCAGACGTTTACATGAATTTGGACTGGCTGCTCGACGTCCTGTAGTCAGAATCCCTCTTACTCCTGCTCATCACAGAGCCCGTGTTGCTTGGTGTCGCGAGCACATCCGATGGACAAGGCAACAATGGAGTCAAGTTCTCTTCACTGATGAATCTCGCTTCACTGTGTCATTCAATGATGGCAGGATTCGAGTTTGGAGACGACCAGGAGAGCGATTTACTGATGACACAATTCGAGAGGTGGATCGTTATGGTAGGGGTTCTGTCATTGTCTGGGGAGGCTTCTACAGACACGGCAGGACCCCACTCTACATCATCCAAGGCAACTTGACCAACCCAAGATACCAGAACGAAATCTTGAGACCAATTGTTCACCCTGCTGTGGAGGCCATAGGTGGTAATGCCATCCTCCAAGATGATAACGCTCGACCCCATCGAGCTCGTGTGGTGAATGAGTTTATTCAGCAACATGGGATCATCAGGATGGCGTGGCCAGCTCATTCACCTGACCTTTCTCCGATTGAGCACCTCTGGGATGTCCTTGGTCGAAGATTGTCAACAAATCACCCCCTGCCAATGAATGTTGCACAGCTGACTGCATTTCTGCTTCAGGAATGGCAAGCTGTTCCTCAGGATACTCTTAGGACCCTTGTGGACTCGATGCGTCTACGCTGTCTTGAATGCCTTGCTGCAAACGGTGGTCATACCCGATTTTGAGATGTCTATTTGTCCAATATCTATTGTGTGACTTTTGAAAAGGTGGGTGACACACTTCACAGCTTCATTGCGTTTGAATGTGTGTTTCCATTTCTTTACGTGACATGTCAATTTGGTATTCAATAAATGCCGTTTTGACTGATACCAATTACGTTTATATCAGATTTGTTTTATGGTTTCAACCAAGGTTTTTCTAAGTGGCCCTTGACTTTTGACGAGTAGTATATATATATATATATATATATATATATATATATATATATATATATATATATATATATATATATATATATATATATATATATATATATATATATATATATATATATATAAATATATATATATATATATATATATATATATATATATCCATCCGTCTTCACGGCATATTACAAAGCAATAATCGGCATCTATGTCTACATTACCCCGGCAAGTGTAATTTCCAGTTTTCTGAGAGGAAAGATCAATAGTAACAAGTGGCTATTTAGCCATTCGACTATCTAGGATTGGAGTTAGGGTGACCATATCGTTCAACGGGAAAAGGAGGACAATGTTCACTTTTTTGTCGTGGAAAGGAGGATAAGGGAGGACACTAAAATGAAAAAGTAGGACATATTTATTTTAAATAATAAATGACATTGAAGCTTATTTATTACACATCAAACAATAATGTCATCAAATCACCGTGATTTTACGTCAATTGATATATCAAGATGATAAAGATTGTCTTGCTTGATTACTTTTTAAATAAACACAGAAACATTGTCACATAAATAACACTAGTGGTTGTTATGGTTCTGGCGCATGCAAATTTGTTGGCACTTTCTGAATGATGGAAAACGTTTTAAAGTACAGTCCCCCGATTTCAAATTATTGTGATGTTTCACATTATAAAAAATCAAAAGGGCCATCTGTATCAGTTATTTATTTACTTTTTTTTTTGGTTCTGTGCTAGTTTCTTTTGAAAAGAATGTCAGTTTTGATTGCGAACTTTCAGACACAAGTGCGTTCATGTGGTGTTCATGTTTTCATGTGTGGGTTTATATGTGTGTGTGTGTTTTCTTCTTTTTTCAATCAGCAGCAACTTTATATGCTACTGACACAAATGTGCCACCTCTGCACACGAGACATTCTGCTTCTAAATATTGCCGACCTCTGACAAAACATGAGGATTTCTTTTTCAGTTTATCTGCGAATACACTTTTTTTAATGCAAACCCAAGGTCTTTTATATTTGGACTTGCACCATAATATAACCGACAGACTATGTGTCTAGATTGAAGGATACGCGCCTCGCAAAAACGAGGCAAAATCTATTTTTTTTTTTTAATTTTGTCACTTAGAGTAGGCTTGTGTAATAAATATATAATGTCATTAATTAATATTTAATTCGATATTAAAGTTAAACTTATTTGTAATTTGCAATAGACAACGAGGTTTTAAATGACTAAACCTCACACCGTCTTATCATTCAAAGTGCGTCTTTGGATAACAGGTGTCAATAAACAAATAGGGCGAAAATGTGTAAAACTGAGTTAAAATTTGATTATAAGCTGTTACTGATGAACAATTCAACAATATGAAAGCTTGCGGGATGATCCATGGTTTGCTGGATTCTGAGGAAGTTCAGTCATTGGAAGTGAAATTCAAATGGGGAATTTTTGAAGTGGCGTCTGGCGTCTTTCATATAATTTAGTAGATCGCGAAAAAGCCGGGTATTTCAACATTTTTAAAAAATCCGGCCTGACGCACAATTTAGGCATGAAACGCCGGCCAAATCCGGACATATGGTCACCCTAAGTTAGATTATGTAGTTTTACAGGCTTTATCTTGTATTGAAATAAAAACGTCGACTTTCGTAAGTTTTGCTTTGTCCATCATTGTAACTATTATTTCATGTGGATGAGGGTAACGGCGAAACACCAACCATTTGACACAGGTCAAATCGAGTTGCTCACTACTGTTATACAGGGTGATTGAAAAGTTACTTTCTGTTTTTAAATTGTTATTCTTTCCCTCATATCCAACAAATTTATATGAAATAAATGTCAAAATAAAGAGCTGGCATTTTACCACTTAAAATGTAAAATCACTTCTCAATGAGTTTTTCATGAACGATAACTTAATATAACTCATTGACAAGTGAATTGGAGTGCAGCAGGGATGTCTCTTGTCACGATTTATTACAATTGATGGCGAGATTTGGTTTGTTCAACGTTATTTCATAGTAGTAGCAATTGTTGCTGTCTGTTGTAAGTTTTACAGTGATACATATGGCTTTCTGGAGAGGCGTTTAAAAATATTGACTTTATTCTGCTGTCAGCTTCTAGCAGTACAGACTGTCATATGGTGCGTGATGCGTTTTGTTATAATAGTGGTTCTAGAGATTTACTTATATGTACTGAGTTGTTTCTCATTCTTTACTCTTACATTTTCGTTAAGTGCTGTGATGATCGTACACTGCCAACTCTGGTATATAGACTTGGCAAAGATCGAGTGAACAATGCCCAGGAATAGAGTGCACAATCTATGTAGTTGCTACTCGTAAAGTGTAATCGCTATTATGAATGAAAGTAACAAAATGCTTCTTGCGTTAACATAATAACAACAACAATAGAAATAATAATAGCCCCTTCAGTCATAACTGACTATGGAAATGCGCCCCTGAGGTGACAGCACTATGCTGCTTTTTTCCTGATGTTCTTTTCGGCGTACTTCTTTCCTCTGCTTACCGTAAGAGATTTTTTTCGCCCAATCTGAGGTGGCGCCGTAGAGAGCGTTGCCACTTGATACAATCGGCAGCTTCATCCTTCCATGTTGCTGGATTTATATCTAGTGCCCTCGTGTCTCTCTTGTATACATCTATGAACCTCAGCTGCGGTCGTCCAACTTCTCTCTTGCACATATCTTTGAACCTCAGCTGCGGTCGCCCAACTTCTCTTTTGCCATCTGCCAGTTGTCTGTAGAAGATATCTTTCGGAATGCGACCATCTTCCATGCGGCGGACATGGCCAAGCTAGCGTAGTCTGCGCTAGGCAGTGTGTACATTCTTTGAAGGCCAGCACGTGACAACACCTTGATATTTGTCCTTCAACGAAATACCGAGGATGTGGCGTAGACACCGTAGGGTACATGAAAGGTATTGAGCCTTCTTTTTTGCTTAGCATAGGTTGTCCATGTCTCGCTTCCACATAGAAATGTGCTGGTGACGCAGTTATTATATACCGCAGATTTGGTCTTTGTTGTGAGTTTGGAGTTTTCCCAAACACACGTTGTGAGGCGGGCAAAGGTTAACAACCCGTACTTATCCACGTGGATGTGGTGTCTGTGTGTTTGTGCTTCGTTTACAACCTGTGATTGTAATACTTATAGATACTATGAATGTTCATGTGGTATTTAGTGCAACTACTATGTTGTAGTTTGCGACATTACGTGTGATGATGGCGAATTATATTGACAGTACTTGTAATAATGTGTAGTAGATTAGAGTAAAATGGATGTGTGTTTTATTTACAAGTACAAGGGGATTGACATAAGTCTTGGGCCTGACCATGAAGGACATGTCACAGTGAGCTGAAATTTTGTACAGTGTTTATTCCTTTTCAATATAGCCACCGTCTGAATTGACACACTTCTGCCATCTCTGCTTGACCTTGAAAAGACCTTGGGAGTAGAACACCCTATTTTTCAAACTAAACCAGTCATCACATGCCAGTATAACCTCTTCATCGCTGTCAAAATGATTTCCTTTTAGCTGTTTTTTAAGATTTGGGAATAGAAAAAAAGACTGATGGAGCCAAATCAGGAGAATATGGTGGGTGTGGAAGAATTTCAATATTCAAATCGTTGGCTGCTAGCTGCACAACCCGTGCTTTGTGAGAGGGCGCGTTGTCTTGAAGCAAAGGAAGATTTTGAGTGCGCGTTATCCCTCGTTTCCTGGTCACAACCTTTCTTAGTTTTGTGAGAAGATCTGCATAGTGCTGTCCATTAACTGTGTTGCCACGAGGCAGATAATCTTTCAAAAGGACACCTTTGCCGTCCCAAAAAACAGTCAGCATCCTTTTCCTGCAGATTTCTGCGCCCTCGGCTTGACAGGTGTTGGGGAGCCCGGGGTTTTCCATTGCATGCTGGCAATTTTGGATTCGGGGTCATAATGGTGTACCCAAGTCTCTTCTACTGTCACCATGGTCTCCAAAAAAGTTTTTGACTGACACTTTTTGAGCAACTGTTGACAGCAATTTACCCTCGTTTGCTTCTGTTCACGTGTCAACAGTCACGGAACCCAGCGTGCACACACTTTTCTCATGTTCAGTCTGTTGTGTAAAATTCTATAAACTGTTCTTTCATTTAGTTTTACTCTACTAGCTATCTCCACAAATGTCATTTTTCGATCCTGGTCAATGATTTTCTTCACTCTTGTTGCATTTTAATCGTTGCACTCTGAGGCTGGTCTACCAGATCTTGGCAGATCAGCATCATTTGACGGCCGCACTTAAACTGTTGACACCAGTTTTTTTACCGAAGTATATGAAGGACAAGAATCACGAAACACTGGTTCCATCTCCCTGTGTATTTCTGTAGGTGTTTTCCCTGAAAAAATCAAAAATTTTATCACAGCTCTGGCCTCCTTCTTTTCCATTGTTTTGTCAAATCTTTGGAGAAGCAGATCCGGTCAATAGGGTACATTGCGCCGTGCACCGTTGCGGGAAAACCCATTGAAGAAACAAACGCGTACTTTACACATTCAGTGCAAATATGATTAACTTTAAATGTGCCAAGTTTCACCTTCCTCCTGTGACTCCTTCATGGTCAGGCCCAAGACTTATGTCAATCCCCTTGTATAATACAAATACCATATGATACTGGCCTTGATTCATTTATCGACTTCTTTTTCTGGTTAAAGAAATTCCTTTCAAACTAGTAGGTCTAAAGATGATATTGTTAGTTCAAGGCTTGAGTTTGCAGTTGACAACTTCTGTTAATGATTCTCCGAGTTCTGTCTTTTCGGTTTTTAACATGTTTTGTTATGCCCTTTCCTCCCACACGGATAGGCATATCATTTTCGATTCCTTGATATAGTCGGTCATCTGTGTGTCCATGTGCTGATGGCGTCTCCGGTAAATAATAGACCAACTGTTGTCTTGAGGTCTTTCTCTAATGCCCACAATCCCTTTGTTGGTACGGTATTTCTATTAATCGCTTAGGAGTGTCTGAGACCAAATGTTACATTCGGCCACCTGTCTGGCTTATCTCAACAATCATCCGTAGTTTTCGTGCTTGGTCGAATTATTTAATCTATATCGATGCAGTCAATCTTGGACAGTGACATATACAAATTTCTCGTGGTGTGAATGTTTAATCCGGTCTCTCTTAATTTCTTGCCAAAAAAAAAAAAAAAGTGGGCGTGAAAAGACGATAATGGAAAACATAATTAAAATAGCAACGTCCAACGAATTCGCTTCGTGACACACTGCAAGAGTTTGTAAATTATTTTTGCAAGCTTCATGCAAGATAGCCAACTGCAGCATTGGCCCCATGCGCCATTGGGAGCAAAAAGGAAAATGATTCTGATCTCTCATCTGTCATTCTTAGGCCGACATCAAGAGACTAAAATTAGTCAGACCATCATATTCCGCCTGAGAACTGGACACAGCAGACTACTGGGCCATCTCTATTGCCTCAGGATATCTCATACAAAAGGGTGTCAATGCAGAACTGGCATGAAGAACCCCGAACACATTCTCCAAAACTGCCCAACCCATGATGACCCACGACGTCTGACCTGGCCAGTGGGTGCTGAGCTCAAACAGGAGTTATAGGGCTGCCGCGCTGACCTGGAAAAGACTGTGGACTTCGTCCTGGCGATGGGCCCTGCAGATTTAGCATGACTACAAACTGAACGCAGAAGAAGAAGTTCTTGGGTAATTGTTTTTTTTTTTTTTTTTTTTAAATATCTTTTCATAGAAATATAAACGACGGAAACAAAATGTAAGTCACATAAAGAGGCAAACAGAAAAATACAACCACATAAAGACAGACACAAATGGAACAAATAAGAGATACAAATTCAGTACACGACAATTTAAAAAAAAAAACGTGATAAATATCAGTAAAAAAGACTCAGTGAAAAGCCAAATATAGCAAAGAAGAATAAGAAACTAAGGCAAGTGTCACATGATCAATCACCTGACGCCCGTATCGTAACAAATTTTGGATTTTTCAACTTGTCATCAGCTCCTTATGAGACATTGGTTGTGGCTTTGATTAACTCCCTGGACAATTTGCGTACAAACGTCATTAATTCATTATTTTTTTTTTAAACCTCTAATCCACTGAACTGAAACAAAAATGCACAATTCAGTGCTCACATACAGGACACTGGCCGTGTATCAGAACAAGAGAAGAAAACAAAATGTAATCCCATAGCGTGTCAGTGTGTGAGACCATTACAATTTGAAGGCCGGATTTGTTTCGCCATTTAATGCTCGTTAGAAGTGGGCAGATCAAACATGATTGTGAAAGTACTGAACTATGCTAAGCTGCCCTACTCACTAATAACCTTTCCCTCGGTTCACGCACTTAATTAGTCCTTTAAAATTTGTGAAAATGTGTACAGGGTTATTCTAATCCGTTGCAAGCTGCACTCAAATTCTTTAATAAATCACTTTCGAAAATAACGCCATTAGTTTGATCTTACTTTAGAACATTTTATTCATCAAATAACTTAATTATTAATGAAAAATACGAAGCTACATAGCAAACACGCTTATTCTTCTTCTGGAATAGATTAGTACAAAGGCTATAGGCTAGCGTGGTGAAGTGTATCATGATGTTGGTGATAAACATAGCGTGACGAAATATTAAATGAAATAAAAAATTAACTCAAATAGAGATTTAATGAAATTTTAAAACATTAATAAAATAACAGAAACAAATATATCTCGCACTCGATGGCCGTGTGGTAGGAGGAGGTAAAGAGTCGAGAGGTGGGAGAGTTGAAATAAGTTAATTGAAAGCGTCAGAGGTGCAAAGGTATAAGAATATGTGTGGCTGTAAAATGTTTCCTCTTTCTCGAAGGTAGAAAACTTTTTTAAAAACTACTTTTATTTAAGATGAAAATCATATTGTATGTTTGTCACGTTTTAATTTTTTGACACTCCAAATCTCTAGGTTCCAAACTTTGCACGCAGTTTTCTTTCTTGGTACATTTTGATCACTTTACATCAAAATTTTGTCTTGAAGAAACAATCAAAAACTTACATTTTAAGGTTATTTTTAAGAAAAATGATGAGTTAAATTCGTTTCCCGAATGAAACTGGACAGAAGAGTATCTTGATTGTCTGTTGATTTAATCTGCATCTCCGCACCTTCCTGTCTCCAGTTCATGTACTG
Organism: Oreohelix idahoensis; assembly: GCA_024509875.1. NCBI lineage: Eukaryota > Metazoa > Mollusca > Gastropoda > Stylommatophora > Oreohelicidae > Oreohelix > Oreohelix idahoensis. The sequence continues at coordinate 35,188 of JAMPIV010004016.1, forward strand.
TTTATCAATTGTGTTGTTGGCTTCTTTCCATAATTAAGCTGTTCATGCACACCGTCATTTGCGCACTTGTCTATTTTCGGGAGAGTACATATAAGGGAAACAATACAATTATTGTCTAACTTTCAACCACAGTTGCACCCCTTAGCTGTGGTTGAAAGTTAATGTACTCTCTCGAAAATAGAAACGTGCGCAAATGAGGTGTGCATGATGTGACCGACCGACCGATGTACTTAAGACGGGAATTATGGTATTGGATTATATTGCATAGAATCAAAGTGAATGTCCAGTTATCATTAATCAGTAATTCGTCATAACGTCCACAAATTTATTATCTGCGAAGCTGCAAGGAAAGTTTATAACTTTTAAGCAATAAACTTCGAAATGATATTAGTTCAACTCATTACTGTATAATCATTGTTCACATAATCACTGTTCTCATAATTATTGTTCACATAACCATTGGACATATATCATTGTGCATATATAACAACGGGGGGCACACAATCACTACCCAGATTATGTATAGAGTGCAACAACGATTATGTAGACGTGCACTGGTCATTATAGACGATTATTATAGAGTAATGAGCAGAACAGGAAAATAACGCCTCTTGTTAAGATGGTGCATTTTGCTTAGAAATAGATAATGTATTAAGCCGACATGCCGCGTTAAGACTCGCGGATCTACCAATAATCTAAGACAGTGCTAAAAACATGCCGACCACACAATAATTTCCACCAGCTCGCCAAACATGTTTAAAGTTACTAATGAAGACAATGGATTTATGAACAGATTATTTTCGCATTCTTTCGCTTTTCCTCTTATCCAACATTATCAATAGTCCTTCCTGCTCCACCCGCTCCCCGTTTTTTATCCCTTTAAAAAAATAACTAAGAAACTTGGGTGAAATAGACAAAAACTCACATTTCTTGACATCAGTTTGGAATTTTCATTCTTTACAGTTTTTCAGCAAGAACTATTGAGAATTATAAGTTGGCAAAGTTCACAAGTATTGGATTTTGTTTAATGCTCCCGATATATGAAAGATGTGATGTAGACAAGCAGACAGTAGAACATGTTCTCCAAGAAAATGTCACTTCCTCGAGGGAAGCAGATTGTAAGAATGGCCTTCATCAACCATTCTGAGGTAGGAACTCTACGGCGATCAGAGAAGTGTTAGACAGACAACCACATTTATGAGAGAAATGATGTGGTTAAATGACAGCGAACGACCAAGAGGAATCCGAATGTCTTTCAGAAACTGCAACATTGATGTTAATCGTGTTCAAATTAATGTTATGATCACACGGAAATCAGACAGTGTAGCTGATGATAGTGTAGTGCAGGGGTTCTCAACCCTGTTTTGCTCATTGCCCCATTCTGCCTTATTTACCTCTGTGGCCACATCATAGTCGCTGTTAGCTGGAAAAAGGTGCTTACTGTGGCCCTGTACAAATATGCCATGGCACACATTGAGAACCACGATGTAGTGTAAACACGACAAACAGTATAGAGGAATTTTCTGACGCTAGCCAAAAAGTAAACAGTCCACTACCATCTCAGGTCTTATTAATGTAGCTATCTCTTGAGAAGGTTGCCGACCCCTTTGAGAATGTTGAAAACAAAATAACTGAAACTCGAATATAGTGAGCCATGAAAATGCATAAATGAAACAATCGTGTTAATTAATTTAGTAATCGAATATGACATAATCAAAAGAATGATCCTTTTTAGCTCATCATTGAGCTTTAAGCCACCACAGCTGTTGCCTCCCTAAGGAAACATGTGCCCAAGCGCTGAATTTGCGTGATCAGTGTATGGTTTCATGAGTTTGAGAGCCCCATGTATGAGCTCACCAGCCTGGTGTGAGTAGTGGTCCTACTCAATCTCAGTATGAATTAATATAGGAGACTGTAGACAAGCATTCAATGCATATACTACTGAACGTTCCTGTGTCATTACGGAGGAGCAAGAAACTCACCTAATTCCCTGTATCTGTTGCGAGTTTAAGCGCACAACGAGCTGTGGTCCAAAATGAAAGCGAATGGAAATATATTTCTTTTAAGTTTAAAAGATGGCTCAGAAAATGAACTCGTCGACCATCTTAGCACGCTGGTCACAGGCTCCAGAAATACCAAGCATGGAAAAAGAAGTGGCATCCAGTTGGCTTCCTATGACGAGGACTAATCTTCTTTCCAAATACCACAACAAACTGCAAAACAGGAGAGAACTTGGTGATACCTAGCAAAAAAAAAAAAATAGCTTTTAGATATGCAACATGAATGGCCAATTTTATTCATAGACATAAAAGGAGATCCGCCCGTCGGTTTCAATGAACATACAAGAAAATAGATACATTAAATGTGCTTTAAAGTAAAATGGAGCTGGGTTGGCCACGTCCTCAGAAGGGACCCTGATACCATTACAAGAACAGCTATGCTATGGACCCCCGAAGGAAAGCGAAAGAGAGGCCAACCAAAAACAACCTGGCGAAGAACTGTGGAAGCCGAGATGCAAAAAATGAACCAGAGTTGGGGCACTGCACGAAGGATGGCCGCCGACAGAACAAAGTGGAATCAATTTGTTGCTGCCCTACAAGACGCCACAAGGCGTGATGGCCACTGACTGCTTTAACGGTCGGCGGCTATGGATCAAAGAAGAAGAAGAAAGTAAAATGGCATAAGAAACACCCTGGAGTCCGATACAGCAGAACCATACTACTCCTTCACAAGAAGATATTAAGTGACAATTTTCAGCCTAAGGACCGGCCATTACAGGCTTAGATACCATTTGTTCAATAAACATCAAATCGGGCAGACAAATAGGTGTCCATGTAGGGAAGACACACAAGTGCGTGGCCATGTAGGGAAGACACACAAATGCGTGTCCATGTAGGGAAGACAGACAAATGCGTGTCCATGTAGGGAAGACAGACAAATGCGTGTCCATGTAGGGAAGACACACAAATGCGTGTCCATGTAGGGAAGACACACACATAGTATAACAGTGTCCATGTAGGGATGACACACAAATAATATAACGGTGTCCATGTAGGGATGACACACAAATAGTATAACGGTGTCCATGTAGGGAAGACACACAAATAGTATAACAGTGTCCTTGTAGGGAAGAGACACAAATAGTATAACAGTGTCCATGTAGGGAAGATACACAAATAGTATAGCAGTGTCCATGTAGGGAAGACATACAAATAGTATAACAATGTCCATGTAGGGAAGGAACACAAATAGTATAACAGTGTCCATGTAGGGAAGACACACAAATAGTATAACAGTGTCCATGTAGGGAAGACACACAAATAGTATAACAGTGTCCATGTAGAGAAGACACACAAATAGTATAACAGTGTCCATGTAGGGAAGACAAATAGTATAACAGTGTCCATGTAGGGAAGACACACAAATAGTATAACACTGTCCATGTAGGGAAGACACACAAATAGTATAACAGTGTCCATGTAGGGAAGACACACAAATAGTATAACAGTGTCCATGTAGGGAAGACACACAAATAGTATAACAGTGTCCATGTAGGGAAGACACACAAATAGTATAACAGTGTCCATGTAGGGAAGACACACAAATAGTATAACAGTGTCCATGTAGGGAAGACACACAAATAGTTTAACACGGTCCATGTAGGGAAGACACACATATAGTATGTCACTGTCCATGTAGGGAAGACACACAAATAGTATAACAGTGTCCATGTAGGGAAGACACACAAATAGTAAAACAGTGTCCCTGTAGGGAAGACACACAAATAATATAACAGTGTCCATGTAGGGAAGACACACAAATAGTATAACAGTGTCCATGTAGGGAAGACACACAAATAGTATAACACTGTCAATGGAGGGAAGACACAATAAATAGTATAACAGTGTCCATGTAGGGAAGACACACAAATAGTATAACAGTGTCCATGTAGGGAATGTCGTAATTTGAATCTGTATAAACAACACGGTCATATTTTCCGCGCTCAATCTAGAATAAAAGGTCCAAATATAATGGCCAATCAGAACGCTCCTTTTCTAGTGTCTATAAAGATACCTTTTATATTAAGCAAAAGGGGCCTATTCTGTGTTTTTGGTGGGAAGGAGTTATTTTATTTCTTAAAGAATAGCGTTAAATACAAATAAATACATAGCTATTATAACACCTGTGTGGCGAGAGGTTTTATTTGGCTTTAAGATCAGTATAGTACTGACAATTACAGAAATAGAATTTCTGCAGAAAATGGTGAAGTCCCAGTGTCTGAGAGGACTACTGGTATCACAAATTAGTTACGGCTGTGAATGATCTGATCTCGAAACAATAGTAGAGAGGAGACCGACATAAAGTGCCACCTCCGCTGTGTAACTAACTGTGATATTAAAAAACCAAGGAAACAGATTTTACTTAACACTGATAAAATTGACAAGTCGTTCAAATACAATTTCCTTATTATTTATTTAGTATATACACTATCTACTCTTGTGCTGAAGGGTGAATGTTGAAAAATGGAATGTAATGAATTTGTAAGTTTACATATGATTTACAAATATTTATATTTATATAGATATGTAAATAAATATTACAACAAGTTTTCCAATTATAGGAACAAAAAATTATATCAGCTGTGCTGTTATTCAATTATAGTACATGTATCAGCTGTGCTGTTAATTAAGGATATAACACTTATCAGCTATGCTGTTATTTTTGTCTCTTGCTATGCTACTTCACTTTCTCATCACTGACAGTTTCTATGCTCACAATGCTGACAGAAATGGTACTAATGTGTACTCATCTCTCTAAGGTCTGTTCTTCTTTGGTTGGTTCACACAACATCGGCTGAGTATCGTTCCTTTAGCCCACCCAAGACTGAGGGGGACCAAAGATGTAGAGTCAGGACAACCTCTATGCTCCTGCGGAGTTCCAGGCAGCTGGATTGACGACCCTCGATCTCAGGTTTTAGGACACGAATAAAACCTGTAACAAGGAAAAATAGGGGCTAATTTCTGTCCTCAAGCCCACCTATTTCTATTGTATATGATATGAGCGTGTCTCAGTGTCTGCATGTAGGATGAATGACAACATGGCTTAGTATGATTTAGCAATAGCGAGACAAGACAGGTGTCTACTTGCAAAACATTCTTTCTGATAAACTAATACATGGATATCATTAAATAATATAAATTCAATGCATGAATACATTCAATAATATAAATTCAATACATGAATACATTCAATACATGAATACATCCCATAATATAAGTTCAATACATGAATACATCCAATAATATGTACACCTAGGTGTGATACAACAATGTCCTTCCCCCTATAATATACCAGGCCCTCTCTGACAAGTGCTATAATATATCCTAACAATAACGTTATGTTCCTATGATAGGAGTATGTGAGACGAGGACTGTTTGGTGATATATCAGGTGGGAGTTATAGGAGACAATAGATTGGAGTTAGATGAGACAAGAGATTGAGTCCTAACAAGGACTGTTTTGGTTATATTTCAGTTGGTTTTATCTGAGATAATAGACTGAAGTTATAGGAGACAATAGATTGAGTCCTAACAAGGACTGTTTTGGTTATATTGCAGTTGGTCTGAGATAATAGATTGAAGTTATAGGAGACAATAGGTTGAGTCCTAACAAGGACTGTTTTGGTTATATGGCAGTTGGTCTTATCGGAGATAATAGACTGAAGTTATAGGAGACAATAGATTGAGTCCTAACAAGGACTGTTTTGGTTATATTGCAGTTGGTCTGAGATAACAGATTGAAGTATAGGAGACAATAGGTTGAGTCCTAACAAGGACTGTTTTGTTTATATGGCAGTTGGTCTTATCGGAGATAATAGACTGCAGTCATGAGTCCTATTAGTCTTTGTCTATTTAATCATAATAGGAAATACAATCATTATACTTAATTTCCCCAAGATACAATCAGTAACCTGATAGGTAGTATAAATGACACAACAAATACCAACATTATAGACCTGCTGAAAGCCTATTTTCCTAAAGGTTATCGTAAATATATTTACCCTCTAAGATTCAAACCGGCCAGATTTTGACTCGACTTAGCAAAGCAAGCTGCAGGTCATTGCACTCCAGGTAAGCTATAAATCAAGGTGACAGCTTCTCCTCTTCAGTCGGTCGGTATCTCTGGCGTCGTGTCGGTGATGTGTGATTATGCATAAAATCCGCCCGATTATATAGGTAGGTAAATGCTTAAGGAAAGCGTTTGGTTGGTTCCTGGCGGAGCAAAATGATTGGTTTCCTCCGGTTTAGTCTCAAGCGCTGTACAGGTTAATTTTATTCAGTTTTCATCCGCCATCTTGCGTGAACAAGATGGCCGTTAATTTATTCTGTCTCAGAGACTGGTGAACGTTGCTCGTTGATTGGTTGAAGCAAATCTGTATCTCGACATAGTGATTAACAAAGTAGTGGGTTACACTCGTTTCACGACATAGCCCCCTCCTTTCCTAGCTGTGACTTGTCATAGCTGACGTGTAAACCCCTGCTGTGGTTAATCCGTTTGTGTCTGTCCTTCCAGAGTACTATGGTGTCGACTTAAAAAATCATCTCCTACATTGTCTCTTCCCGGAATGTAATTCACGGTAAAGGAATAAGGCGCAAGAAGCAGACTCCACCTTAACAATCTCGAATTTAACTTTTTAGATGCAGCCAAGAAAGTTAAAGGTTGATGATCGCTTTGGACAATGAAGTGTGTCCCATACAGGTAAGGTGAAAATTTGTCGATGGACCAAATTAAAGCCAAACATTCTTTCTCTATGGGCGAGTAGTTCAACTCAGCTGCATTCAGCTTCCTACTGGCGTAGGCGACTGGTAAAAGTTCCTCCGGCAGGGCTTTTGATTTCTGCAAGAGAGTTGCACCAATACCTATACTGCTAGCGTCCGTCCTTAATACAAATTCCTGCGTGATATCGGGTAGCGTAAGGATTGGTTTGCTGGTGAGTTTTGCTTTTAGCTCTGTGTATGCTTTTTCACAATCAGCATTCCATTGGATTTTGTCTGGCTGTCCTTTCTTCGTTAAGTTAGTTAACGGTGCACACAGAGAGTTAAAGTGGGGTATGTACTTCTGATAGAACCCACATAATGACACGAATGATCTCACATCTTTCTTTGTTTGAGGTCTGGGTGCCTTCTTTAACTTCTCTATATTCTTTGGGTCAGGAGACATATGACCTGTAGAAATAGTGTGACCTAAGAATTCCAACTCCTTACAACCGATATAGCACTTGGTTGGACGTGCAGTCAATCCAGTGGCTCTCAGTCTGTTAAACAACATGGAGAGCGCTACTATATGCTCTTCAAATGTGTTTGTAGCAACAAGAATGTCATCCATAAAGTTAGTGATATGGGGATTTTGTAGAGGTTCCAACAATTTCCTCATCATTCTTGAAAAGATACTGGGAGCATTTTTTCAGCCCAAAGGGTAGTACATTAAACTCGTAGTGTCCGTCTGATGTACTAAATGCCAGCATTTTCCTAACTTCTGGTTTCACTGGTATTTGGTAGTATCCCTTGCTTAGATCTACCTTCGATAAATACCTAGCCTTACTCAGTGTAGAGAACAGCTGGTTGGTGTCAGGTAATGGGTCCACCTGAGATTCTGTGATCGCATTAAGCTTCCGGTAGTCAATACATAACCTATGTTCACCACTCGGTTTTCTCAATAGCACCACACTTGAGCTATAGGGAGAGTCTGACTTCGAGATAATTTTCTCCTTCAACAGATAACCAACTTCCTCCCTTAGTGCTTGGGCTTTCGCATAGGGTATAGGGTATGTTCTCATGCATACTGGGGTTGTCAGAACAACAATCTATAGATGCTGTTGGATTTAACCCTATTTGTACCGTGGATTTAACTCACGGCTCATTGTCTACAAAACAGTACCACAGCACACAATAGCTGACATGAGTAATACAATAACGCCTCAAATACAGTAATATCCCTTTAATGAGAAGTACACACAACAATCACTATGCATGAAACTGCAATACGTAAGATAATGAATACATAAGCCAACTTACTTGCGATAATAATACCAACTCTTCTAATAGCACAAAGGCACAGCACAATGCACTGAAAACTGCCACATATCCTGGCGAACACTGTAATTCGTTATGAGAACCAAAATGGTTACCGTCATAAACTCATCAGTGAAGGCACTGAACTATCGCTCAGAGGCGGCACCCGATACTAGGTTAGAGCAATACACAATAGCAACCAACGTATCACAATTAATAATCAGGAAGGGAATAAACACTAGAACTTTCTAAGCTCAATCTAGCACCCATCAAATATTCCTGCACATAAGAAAATCGGCAAGCACTGAACAACAATTGGCATCCAAATAATTCATCAGCAAACTGCTGACAAAACCATCTACGACCTCATCGGCCGGCGGACATCGCAAGAATCCTCCTTTGCGCCCAAAAGGTCCCTTCTGGCTTTCATTCTAATCGAAAACTGGCCGAGCCGGTTTCTACACGAGACGAACCAGTGTTCTTGCTCTCCAGTGTGACCAATATAAAATTTAGCAAAAGTCTATGTCGTGACATCCACCCCCCTCTTAAGAAAGGAAACGAAGTTTTCTTCCACTGGAGGAGTCACGCCCAGCCCCCCTTTGGAGTATGGACGAACAAATGCCGAGATAGCACCTCCTTATGCAAATAAAGAATGCCAGAGTTGTGCTATTACCCTCGTCGTACATGCCTTTTCACTTACTAGACTCAATACAAAGAAATATGTACCAATCTACACCAGGTACTGACAGTCGTGAAAAATAACAACAACTGACTAATCCTGGAGTAGTCTACACATCATGTATGTTACACAAAATCCAAATACCTGATTGTCATCAATCAAACCCTAAGTTCTCGTAACACCATCATCATGTCACAACATAGTTATAGGCATAATATAATATGGTATATCCACACATAGAGTACACCTACTAGATCTTACCTTTATGGCAGCATATACCATACATTGAATATTAAAATACATCATCATGAAATATCACTGAAATAGTCATAATGCCTTACTTACCTAAATTCCAATAA
>JAMPIV010004017.1:0-61494 GCA_024509875.1 Oreohelix idahoensis
AATCTTTACAGCTGAGACGGTGAGAAGAGGTTTAAAGAAGAAAACCAGAACTTCAGTTTGATTATAAAAAACAGAAGTAGGTAAGGCGGCCAAAGGAGTAATATATGACATTAAGAGAGGCCAAGAAAGTTAACTGAAGGTGGATATTTATTAGAGGGAGGAATTTGATGGGGGGGTTTTTAGATTGGGAACAGATAGTCAGAGTGCCTGTGACGGAGTTGGCTGTAGTGTGGTAACAGGGGTACCAACATAGGGTTGGGGGTTAAAGGCAAGCATTTTCTGATTTTGTGCCTAAAAAGGACAAAAGAGGATATTTTTTAAGACAGGGAGGACACATTGATTTCACTAATTTAATATATTTATGTGAAAAAAAAAATCATCATAAAATATATAGAAATGCTTCAACAAACTATAAAATGTTTAAAAAAATTTTCATAAAATGCATGTTTTAATAATTTTCCCATCAAGTATTATTTTTTCAAAATCACTAAATATTCACTCTTTAACATTTCACTTGACATTATTTTTCTCAGAAAGTCAGAATTTCCAACAAAATATTCATGGGGCTCTGTACAACTACAAGAAACATTCTTATAATTGTATTAAACTTTGTAACATCCCTTTAATAAATTCAACAGTGAATCGGTTTCTGTCTTGTGCCCACTGACTTTCCATTAAAGGAAAAGCCTGTCCACATTCATTATGTCTTGGAACCATAAAATAGTATTGAGCAATTAGCAGTAGTTCAGAATGTAACTCTACATTTCTTGATTGTTCAAAGAATTTGGTTCACTTTTCGTGTGCCAGTAATTCAATAAAAGTATTATCATTCAGATTATAATATTACTAATTCAATGAACAACAAGAATAAAGCTAACATTTCAGTCGACTGATGTAGAGTGAGGTTATTTTATTTATTTTTTTTTTGGGGGGAAAGTATCCCGTTGAACCTTTGATGGGTTAAATTAGGACACATGGTGTACTAATTCAAGAAAATAAAGTCAGATTTCCATTACTCAAATATAGTACCTTCTCCCCACGAGTCCAAATAGAGTAAATCAAAAACAAATTTGTGTGATCAAAGTAGAATAAGTAATGATGGATACCTTCTATCAAATCTGGACGGATGTCAACATGGCCAGATTTGACCAAATTTAGATTTTTTTTTCCTGATGTATTTCTGAAAGCCGGACAAATCTGGACGAATGGTCACCCTATTGTAACAGCACACTAACTTATTACTAATCACTTCACTGCACTTTTTAGGTTATTAGCTCTTTAAGGACGAGCTGGTTTTCCCATGTTTGAGGGAAAGAATTTTCTGTTACTTTGAGTTTTCATATAGTGTTCAAGATGAAAGGTACAATCTTTTCACCTTTAAAAATAAAAAGGATGGTTATATTATCCATAGTTGAAAACGAAACTGAATGAGGATTAATACAATATGAAATTGTGATCTCACATGTAACAACTTAGTTCAAATATATTGGCCCTGAAACCTGGGTCCTCTAAAAAAAAGGCCTGGGAAAACCGGTCTCCCGTTCTTTAAGAGTTAAAGTGTTTCTTTAGCTTTTTTAGTAGAAGTTATTATTATTAATCATACACTGTTGTTTAAAGGTTTTATATTGAAGTGGCACTCTATTTTACAGCAAAGTGTTTGTAATCCTTTTAGGGATTAGCCCTTTTCAGTGCTTCATTGTACAAGGTGATAGAAACTAGTAGTGTGTTTCAGGGCTTGGTTTGGTTTGAAGGACTATCCTCATTACACACGGACAACTCTGCTCTGAATCCCTCCCTTAGATCACACAAGGAGGATCTCAGCACAGTTCACAAACTCCGTAGCACCAGCGAGAATCCCAATGTGTGTATATAAGAATCACACATTCTATAAATATTTTTGTGGTGGGTAGTTTTGTAATTTTTAAATTTTGTCAGGGCAGTGGCCTTTATGGCTTCATTTTTCAGGGCTTCATTGTACCAGGTGACAGAAACTAGTAGTCCTTTTCAGGGCTTAGTATTTTTCAACACTGCACGCGAGTTTACACTTATTGTTGAATGGCAAATACGCTCTGATATAACTGATGGACTTCAGAAATGTGCCACACCACAAGAAGGTAAACATCTTAACGAAACAAAAAGAGTAATAACAGTAAGCAACATTAGAAAATCACCAGGCATACAAGGGCAGAGATATGATCAGAATTCAGGATATCATATCATTAAAACTACGGTTTAGTTGATCATCCACCTGTGTGTTACCGGGACCCGAAAGGGGAGCAAATAACAGTAACACTGTACCCTACCATGCATGTCGTAAAAAGCTACTAAGGAGGGTTGAGCATGGGGCTGGTTACCCCATCCCGTAAAAAAACGTTTTACCAAAAAACTTCAACAAATATGGACAAGTCAAATACAGAATATAAATCAACTCAGCTGCCCAAGACAGAAGAAGGTCCTCTGGAAAGGAGGCGCATGAAGCAACCCAGAGAAAGCCGGAAGGAGTCTGGGTTGCCGACTAACCTTTTTTCATCTAGGAAAATCTCCAGCATTGGCACCTGGAATGTTCGCACTCTCCAGAGGGAAAGAGAGGCAGAGGTAGACCAAAACGCACATGGAGAAGAGAACTGGAAACAGAAGTGAATTGGTGAGGAAAACATGGAAAGAACTTGAGCAGATGACACAGGACAGGAAGACTTGGCATGTGTTTGTTAAAGGCCTTTGCTTCTCGGGGAGCTAAAGGGTATTGATTGATTCATTAGTTCATCATCATCTCATTTCTCGTTCCTAATGGAGCATGGGGTAACAACTGCAGTTGCTCCCTTTGCAGAAAGTCTGTGTCATAATACTCCTACAGCTGTGGTTTCTGCAACAATTTTTACAGAATGAGTTTGCAGCTCCCATGCCGAGTGTGGTCAGAAACATTAAATAGGGATAACAGGAGTTATTTCTTAGTGGAGTCTTCCTCGTTTGCCTTCAGACTTCTACATTAAATACTCTAATAAAAGAGGTAGTCAACTCAAGGTTCCCGACATCTCCAAACAGTTTTTCGTTGACAGAAGTAGGATGTTGCCATTTGCTACTCCGTTCATTGCTGTAGGTTGGGCAGGACTGCAGCAGGTGTTCAGCTGTCATCTGGCTGGTGCCGCACGTGCAGAGATCTGTTTCACCAATGTTGTACTTGTGGTATAGATGGTATCTCAATCTGCTGTGTCCAGTGCGTAGCCGAAAAATGGTGACCTCTACTAGATAGCTGATGATATGCATCATTTTTTAAATGGCCTGGGTGCTCTCTTTCCCATTTGGACTTGAATGTAGTTTTTGCCATTTCGTAAGTTTATTAGTGGAGTATGTTTACTTTATCTTAGTAAAACTTTAACTCTGATTTATTTTTGTTCACATTAGAGAGAAAAGAAGAGGATTATCAACTCATCAAAAATGGCTGGCTAACTTACCAGAAATGGATGGCTAACCTGCAAGAATAATAATAACTCACCAGACATGGCTTGGAAACTTACAAGAATAAAAACAACTCAACAGAAATGGCTGGCTAACTTACAGGAATAATAAAAACTCACCAGAAATGGCTGATTAACTAACAGGAATAATAAAAACTCACAAGAAACGATGGCAAACTTAACAATAATAAAAACAACGCAACAAAAATGGCTGGCTAACAGGAATAATAAAAACTCACAAGAAATGATGGCAAACTTAAAAGGTAAAGGATCCCGTTACACGCCCATTGAGGCATATTGGGAATATGGTGTTAGGTCCATATTTTCTTGACCCTCGGCACACTAGGGGTGATGTGGTCAGTATCACGCCGGCCGCCTTAACCCTCCCAGAAGATGCTCTGATGGCAAACTTAACAATAATAAAAACAATGCAACAAATATGGCTGGCTACTTACAGGAATAATAAAAACTCCCCAGAAATGGCTCACCAACTTACAAGAATTATAGCAATTCACAAAGAAATGGCTGGCTAATTCATCGAATGGATAGTCTTATGGATTCGGCATTTGTTGGACCCTGACTATGATAATAAATTAAATCTACGCATTTATGATTTGTAGGCATATATAGTGGAACTAATCCATGATACCACAGATAAAGAATTGTTACAAACAAGATTATCATAAATAGCCAAGCAGTTTTCTTTGAATTCGAGAAAGGGACCTGGTCAACTTATCTCAAAGCTCGACCTAGTTTGGTGAAGCCTGTAACACGACAGTACCTGCTTTGTGAATACCTTTCTTGTTTTAGTACATTTATTTATAGAGGTAAGATTTACACTGGCTTGACCGTGGCATGTTTATCATAAAACGCTACATTCCATCTTTAACGGACTACTACACCACATAACATGTTGGTCATCTAATACGCGCTTCCAGTATAGCACATGTACTCTTCAGTCGTAAAACGTGCCGTGACGCATCAGATAAATCAGCTATAAGAAATCTGACAAGAGAATAAAGCTCTTTAGCTTAACTAGGGACTATTTTAACAAACGAACACATGTTTAATAAAGTACAAAATACGATAGCATGGAAGGGAATATACATATGAACACATATATACATATATACCATATATATACACCATTTCTTTGTGTATTTCTGGTATTTGTATTACTGGAATGTACAAGTACAGGAATAAGCTTCTGAATAAGCTAATCAAGGGAACAAAGGCAACAATAAACATAAGATAAAACAGCGTTTAAAAACACACAACATACTTAAATAAAGTAGGGAAAAATATAAATCACTGATTAAATAAGAAACCAAGTTCTGCATAGCTGCGAAATTCATGTGAATACTAAATTTTAATCCAACCGCACAACGCTTAGAGAGTGGTATAGTTTTTCTTTTCTCCAAACGGATTATCTGTAGAATTTCCTTCCGTGTCTTAACGTGTTGTTAACGTAACGGATTAAAATAAAAAAAGTGAAATTATACAGACAAACCTGCCACTCAAATTATCTCAGTGTAAGCGCGTACATAATCCGATCACTTCATTCATTCATGAAAACCTTCCACAGAACCGTCTTTCCCAAAATCAGTTCGATCACTTCCGTAAGCTGAATCAGCACTGCAGCTTCTAGAACTGTCTTTGTGCGCATCTTTCACCCCTGGTCCCTGTGAAAGATCCATTTCTGATTTAAGTGTACTACGACCGTCTTTCTTAAGACATGGTTTCATTGAAAGATCTTCAGGCTCTTCTTGTGTTAGTTCATATTTTTCTTGCTTCAAGGGTTGACGGATATAGCATGGGTCATTCATATGTTGAAACGAAACCTCCGAAGCATGCATGAAGCTGCCGGCTGCATGATTTCTGAGATGATTTTGTGGGCTTCTTTTGTAGTATTCTCGGGGGGATTGGTGAGAAGGCAGCTGCTCTTGAAGGTAGCTTGGCTGAGGTGATATGCGGTTAACGGTCTGTGGATGGGAGTAAGGATGATAATGGAGGGGATTACTTGAATAAAGAATGTGATGTCTGCTGCCTCCAGGGCTCTTCGTTGTGTTAAACATTACGGGTGTCAGACTTCTGAAGGGTGATGCTGACGAAGGAGACAGTGAACATGAGCTATTGTCACTTTCTTGCGTGCGATCTTGAACAGACTTAGGGTGAGGACATTTTTGGTGACAAAAAGAGAATGGTTTTTCTTCTGAAGCTAATAACAAGAAATGATTGCTGTCACTATATGAGTGACCAGATGTCAAAGACAAATTTGGGACCGATTTATACCCTTTGTCCATCACTGTCATCAACCTATGATTTTGATTTATTTGTGGAGACCTGCTGAAAGGTGAGTGTTGAGTTCTGCTAACAAGGCTCTTGTCATCTGCTTCACAATTCTCATCAGCATCACAGTAATTTGACTGACGCTTCTGAATCACTTCTAAACTTTGCGTCTGTGACAAACTTAATGTCATGCTTGCAGTCTTTCCTGTTTCGCAAGTGTCTAGATTTGCTGTATCTTGATAAAGAATTGACACTTTCTCACGCTCGCCGCTTCTTGCATCATTCGCAGAACCAAAAAAATGATGCTCCGCAGCATCATTAGCAAAAGAAGATTTTGTATCACTATTTTCTGGTGGTTCATCTGAACTCTGATGATTCTTTGGGCTGCTGCCCACGTCACTGCTTGGATCATTTGATGTACGTGTTGCAGTACTTACTGTTGATGATATTGACAGCGAGCGGGGAGGTAGACATGTTGAGGAATCAGGCGTTGCTGTTTCGGTGGTTGTAAGTTCTGTTTCTGCTGCCCTGGCCGCCAAAGTTCTACTTGAATGGGGTCTAGCTCCACGCTGTCCCCTGCGGATTGTTGTTGGGTGCTGCAGAAACCTGTTACAGAATAATTCCATGTTTAATATTACTTTGATGAATTACATACAACTAGTGACAATAGGGAACTCAAACAGGCCAATGGACCCTAGTATCTGGCAGTGTAGGAAAATCGAGAAAAGAATGGTGTCCTTTGCCAGCAATATAGTTTCCGTGGCGACCTACTATACTACAAATATACAAGTACAAAGCAACTGAAAACTCCATTAACAGCAGTCAATAAATAAATACACTTTAGCTTCTCAACGAGCATAGGCTTTAACAATCACATACCAATCCCCCCTCCCCTTTTTTAAGTCTGTCCACATCTTTTTTCATCATTTTCATTTCCGTCTTGAGTTGTCTTCTCCATGTATTCTTTGGCCTTCCTATTTCTCACTAACGCTGGGGATTCAAGAACAAGGACTGCCTGGTAAAGTTTCCAATAGGATTCCTCAATACCAGCGTCTTCGTCTCAGTTTTGGTTCTACTGACAGTTGTCTGGTTCTTCTCACTCTCCCGTTGGTGACCTTGTCATACCATCATTTCAATCCCTCTATTCTATGCAAGGTCATACCATCATGTCAATCCCTCTATTCTATGCAACGTCATACCATCATGTCAATCCCTCTATTCTATGCAAGGTCATACCATCATGTCAATCCCTCTATTCTATGCAAGGTCATACCATCATGTCAATCCCTCTATTCGATGCAGGAACTGGGAACAGACATGAAGGGGATGAAGAAGACACAGATAGACCTTGAGCTGATGGCACGTGACAGGAAGACTTAGCACAAGTTTGTTGAAGGCCTATGCTCCCTAGGGAGCTAAAGATTTTAAGATTTTACGCAAGCACCCAGTTATGAATGTCTCTAAACAAAGCATTGCGTGCTACTTACAAAAGGGTTTCAATGTTAGACAAGCTGTTTAACATTTTTATCTTCGCTTTTATTATTATTGTTATCAGAACTAATAAAACAGACACCGAATAAATTATGAGCATACAAGATCCTTGGCTATATGATGTCTGATTTGACAGTCAACAAGAACACGAAAAAAAAAGATTAAAAAAATAAAAAAACATGGTGTTTTTTAAACCAAACCATGAATAGAAAACACAGAAGAGTAGGACGAAATTATTTGACCATCTGATTTGAATTCGCCGGCATGAGCAAACAGCAAGAATGGAAGGCTTGATACGGTAAATTATAAACATTAAAAAAAAAAAACAGACCATGCCTTGTTTGGCCAGAAGAATTCCAATGGTTTCTCGCGCATGGCTTAAAAGCATCATCAAGCAAATAAATAAATACATTTAAATGACTGTTTTAGATTGCTTGCTTCTCGAGACAAAAGTACAAAGTTCGAAATCAGGTAATATAACGCTGCAGTCTACCCAACTGTAAAAATGGGTATATATTAATAAGCATTTAGCCGCGTTTAGGCGAAGCGCGTTTCGTTCAATCTAGACACACGGTTCATCAGTTATAATGGGGAGCATATCAAAATATTAAAGCCGTTTTGGTCTAGTTGAGAATATGAAATGGGTACACGACTCTGCTCTTGAATTAGGAAAGACAAAGGCAGCAAGGAAAGGAAACGATTACCCCACATCATAAAACTGAAAGCTAGTGAAAGTAAAGCCTCTTACACTTCATTCCACAATAAACATATCTGCTAGCTTCATCTGTTTCTTTAAAAAAAAAAACAAAAAAAAACAAACAAACCAAAAAAAAAAACTAAAAAAAATACTTGGAATAAACAACGAAACACCATTCTATGTCACCATCATCATCACCCTTCACAAGTATTCCTGTCCTGTGCCATCAGCTCAAGGTCTTTTCATGTCTCCAATTCTCTTCTCTATGTGTTCTCCCACTACCTCTCGTGCCTGGGGGGGGGGGGTTACAGAACTATTATCAACAGGTTTTCTCAATGTGTGTCCTGTCCGTTGTTTTTGTTGTTCTCCGTGTTTTATAGCCATTCAATAGGACTGACTTGCTATTTGAGTTGCAGATATTCTATATTCTATATCAGCGCATTCTATAAAGTGTCTTGTTTACACAATTTTCCAGCAAACATAATTTCACTATCAACACTGGTTTAAAAAAAATAAAAAATACGGAAGCAATTTTAAAATCGTACAAAACATGTTTATATTTTTAAATTAATAAAAACTCACGAAACAACGAAACAAAACAATTATTGTAATAACTTACTTATAAGTCAACCGTTTTCCTGGTACTTTCTTAATTATGTTCATCTTGTAATAATACCTGTAGAGTACAAACCACATACACATAAACATATGTTGTTATTAATATTAACACAATTATTGATGTGCATCATCATATAATACAAAGTGATACAGAAACCAGAGCGTGTAAATGCTTAGTGCAGGGTTCCCCCTCAAGGGTGCCAGTTCCAGCGGTGGCTCCTATGCTCCATAGGGGAGCAAAAAGAAAATTGATAGTGATGATTACGTCATAATTATCAGTTGTTGTTTTACGGGCAAGGAAAAAAAAACAGCATTCTATAAAATGAAGAATATCTTAGGCAACAATTCTTTGTCAATGGAAGTAAGAAAGAGAGTTCTTCGGTGTTATATAGAACCAATCCTGACATATGGGAGTGAGTCGTGGACAGTTAGCAAACAAATAGAGAAAGCACTAGAGGTCACAGAGATATGGTTTTACAGAAGAATGTTAAAAATACCATGGACAGCCAAAAAGAGTAATGAGGATGTCCTGAAAGAGGCCAATGCGCAAAGGAAACTTATTTCACGAGTTTTGAAAGAAGCAATCCACTTTTTGGGGGGCATGTTATGAGAAGAGAAAAGCTGGAACATATCGTAACAACAGGTAAAATCGAAGGAAAAATAGATAAAGGAAGACAAATAGAGCAAATACTGGACAGTTTGACATCGTAGCATGGAAGGAGGTCAACAACAGAATTGATAAAATTGTACTGGAGACAGGAAGGTATTGAGAAACATGATCTCCGACATCACTAGGCATGGTACTTGAAGATGAAGATTTTACGAGCACAAGAAATATCCTCCTCCTCATCATCATTGTCGTCGGCTTTATCATCATCATCATAATAATAAACATCATCATTTCACTTTTTGCAATGTGAGTCCCATCGAACACCTTCGTGATCTCACCTTTTGTTCAGCTCAGTTATTAATGTTGTTTCTGAAGTTTTGTTTGGATTAACATTTCTACAGGATAGGACAGCCAGCCCCATGCCCAGTCTTCCTTCGTTACCGCCTACGACATAAGGTTGAGTGCTACTATCCTGTGCTCCCCTTTCGGAAACTACCAGCAAAACACGTGCGAATGAGCAAACAAAGCATACAAATCCTAATTAAAAAATATGGTCCAGCTACAGATGTTGAGTCACCAAATAAATCAGCGATTACCTCAGCGCCCTCGACCCCCCCCCCCCCCCCCCCCCCCCCCCCCCCCCCCCCCCCCCCCCCCCCCCCCCCCCCCCCCCCCCCCCCCCCCCCCCCCCCCCCCCCCCCCCCCCCCCCCCCCCCCCCCCCCCCCCCCCCCCCCCCCCCCCCCCCCCCCCCCCCCCCCCCCCCCCCCCCCCCCCCCCCCCCCCCCCCCCCCCCCCCCCCCCCCCCCCCCCCCCCCCCCCCCCCCCCCCCCCCCCCTCCCCCCCCCCCCCCCCCCCCAGTTTCTCGTATGTCATGTTAGATCGGTTCTTTTGCTTTCCCCAGGCATCTGCGAGGTTTGTCGGGTTCAGGATGCGAAACGTGAGCTCATCAGTGGATTCCCAACTGACTAACTGTGACCATTTAGTGTCTTCGAGGAGCTGGTAGATAAACTCCCACAGTAATCGACAAACTGAGGAAATAATGGCACACATGATAAAAGGTCAAGGTTGTCCTATAGCAGATACTGTCGTAGGGAAGTGAAGTGTTAGAGACTTCACCATACTAGGTCCAGCATCGAGAGGTGGGGGTGACCAGTTCCCTTCCTCGCTGCCTTTTCCTTCCCTAACTCAAAGTCAGGTACCCATTTACAGCTGGGTAGACTGAAGCGTGGCGGTACCGTGATTCGAACCAGGAACCTTTGCCGTGAGAGACCAGCGGTGTAACCACTCTGTCAATCGGACATTCGCACACGTGATACCCATGAAAATTAACTATCATATAAGAAGACATGCATTTGACTCGAACCCACAGGGGAAACGAAGAGTGGGGATGCTTGAAACAGTAAGGAGAAGAATATTTGAAATATATTCGATATGTTTTGGAAATTAAAGATGGTGAAATCTGACGGTTAATGAATCAAATGTAACATATAAAGGATGCAGCTGACAAATGACCAAGTCTATGAGAAAAATAATCATGTTTGACAGACAAAGAATGAAGTCATGTATTGAACAGGCCGGATCTCTCGATTCATCATCATCATTCCTTTTCGTTCCCTGTGGAACATAGGGCAGAAACAGTTGCTCTCCATCGATTTCTATTCTGTGCTGTCTTTTTCAGCTGTGCCCAAGTCATTCCAATTTCCCTAGCCTCCTCTTCAACAGTTCTTCTCCAAGTTCTCTTTGGCCTCCCCACTCTTCTTTTCCCCTGGTGGGTTCCAGTCAAGGGCAATTCTGGCTATGCTTGATTTTTCTCTTCTGAGTGTATGGGATCTCTCGATTAGCTGTAATGTTAATGCGACATTGCACTTTATGTAACAAAATGGCAGTTAATTCTTGTTATTTTGATATTTATTTGATATAACTTAGTTGGACAGAAGTGAAGAAATAAATAATTTATAAATACGAAGCGATTTTTCAATCACATTGTAAGCTACGGAATAACGTATGTCAAGAGAAACTTTTGTAGGTGCCATTAAAGCAAAAACATTAAGCACTGTCAATCCAAGAATCAATTCTACTTGTCAAAGAGAAACATCTGATACGCAAAGAACCACATGTGAAGGAGGGCCAATTCTGATAGAGAAGAATCGAGTCTCCAAAAGAACCAGCAGTGGCACAGAAAGAAAGAAGCGTGAAAGTCACTGAGTAAATCTACCACAGAATCAGCTGTGACATATAAAGAAATAATTCTAATAGTCAATGATTAAATCTACCAAAGAACAGCTGTGACACAGAAAGATACAAGTATGCTAGTCAAGAATCTAAACTACCAAAGATAACTGTGAGACAGAAAGAATAAGTCTAATAGTCTGTTTGAGAATCAATATCGACAGAGAGAATCAAGTATGGTATACGAGGAACTTCTAAAGTTTACAGTCTACTGAAGTCTTCGTATACTAAAATCTTCAGTCTACTGAAGTCTACAGAACTTCGAAATTACAGTTGTGTTTTGTTAAAATTTAGGTATGATGAACGAGAATGGGGAACTATTAGCTAACTTCTGTGCTTCAAATCAACTAGATATAGGAGGAAGCATATTCCCACATAAAAGAATACATAAAGCAACATGGATATCACCAGACCGCAGAACTGAGAATCAGATTGATCACATATGCATAAGTAAGAAGTTTAGGTCATCATTGCATGATGTGAAAGTATGTAGAAGGGCAGATGTGGTATCAGACCACCACCTTCTGTTGGCTAAAACAAAATTAAAACTCAAGAAATTTACAACAGTATATAGCTATAGACAACAGTATAATGTGGGTATATCTAAGAAATCAGGAAATAAGAGACAAATTTTCAATCACAGTATCCAACAAATGCCAAGTACTCCAACAGCTGGAAGATGAAACAGATACGGAAGACCACTGGCATCAAGTAAAATATATATGGAGACATGTGAAAAAGTAGTGAGAAAAAGAGAACATCAGCACAAAGCACGGATAACAACAGAAACCATTAGCAAGATAGAAGACAGGAAAAACAAGAAAGCAGATTTAAACAGAAGCAAATCCAGAAGCTCCAAAGCCAAGGCTCATGAAGTGTACATAGAAGCAAACAAAGAAGTAAGAAGAAACATCAAAAGAGACAAGAGGAAGTATATTGATGATTTGGCAAAGGAAGCAGAGGAAGCTGCAGGCAGCCAAAGAAAATATGAGGTACCTGTACAACAACACAAAGAAGCTTACAGTGAAATATAATCAAGCAAATGGCCTCATAAAAGATAAGAATGGAAAATTGCTTAGTAATATACAAGAACAAATGACGAGATGGACAGAACATTTTGAGGAACTTCTCAATAGACCAGCTCCAACTAATCCCCCAGACATCCAGCCAGTAGAAGAGGAGCTGCAAATCAGCTGTGAACGACCACGTAGAGAAGAAATAAAGAAAGACATAAAGCTTCTGAAAGATGGAAAAGCAACTGGTCCAGATTGCATTCCAGCAGAGGCCATTAAAACAGATTTTGATACCTCTACAGAGATATTATACAAACTACTTGGCAAAGTCTGGGAGAGAGAGGAAATACCAGCAGAATGGAAGGAAGGTTATCTGGTCAAGTTGCCTAAGAAAGGACATTTACAAGAGTGCACAAATTATAGAGGAATAATGCTACTATCAGTGCCAGGAAAAGTATAAAACAGAATCATCCTTGAGAGATTAAAAGAGTCCATGGACAAGCAACTGAGAGATGAACAAGCAGGTTTTCGACAAAACAGATCATGTAGAGACCAGATAGCCACATTGAGAATAATAGTTGAACAAAGTCTGGAATGGAATTCACCGCTATACATCGGATTTGTGGACTATGAAAAGGCATTTGACAGTGTAGACAGAGAATCACTTTGGAAATTGATGAGGCATTATGGAGTTCCCATGAAGATCATTAATTTAACAAAGACGACCTATGAAGACATGACACGCAGAGTTCTTCATGAAGGACAACTTACAAAACCGTTTAGGATTAGAACGGGAGTGCGACAGGGATGCCTCTTATCTCCATTTCTTTTCTTACTAGCAATAGATTGGGTTATGAAAACATCGACATTACACAACAGAAATAGAATCCAATGGAATCTGACTAAACAGCTTGATGATCTAGATTTTGCAGATGACTTGGCTCTTCTGTCCCATGACCATAATGAGATGCAAGAGAAAATGAAAATACTCGATGAGAGGTCACAACAAGTGGGCCTGAAAATACACAGGGAAAAGGCAAAGATTATGAGAATAAATGCAAGAAATGATAACAAGGTTGAACTTGAAGAAACACCACTAGAAGATGTAGAATCCTACACATATCTTGGCAATAATATAGACAAAGTTGGAGGGACAGACAATGATATCAAAATAAGAATTGAAAAAGCAAGAGGAGCTTTCATTGCATTTGGAAACATATGGAGAACAAGAGAAATCAAGTCCAACACGACAATAAGAATCTTTAACTGAAATGTCAAGTCAGTCCTATTGTATGGCTCTGAAACATGGAGAACAACAAAAACAACAACTAAAAAGCTACAGACTTTTATAAACGGGTGCTTGCGTAGAACAGAAGGACTGAAATGGTATGACAAAGTCACAAATGTGGAATTGATGACAAGAATCAGACAAGTGCCAGTGGAACAAGAGTTAAGAAGAAGACGCTGGCGATGGATAGGACACACATTGAGGAAACCTGTTGATAGCATTACAAGGCAGTCCTTGTTCTGGAATCCTCAGGGAAAGAGAGGCAGAGGTAGACCAAAAAAACACATGGAGAAGAGAACTGGATACAGAGGTGAAAATGGTGAGGAAAACATGGAAAGAACTTGAGCGGATGGCACGTGATGGGAGGACGTGGCATGTGTTTGTTGGGTTGAGGGCCTATGGGGAGCTAAAGGGTATTGATTGATTTATTAAAATCCAATGTTTTACTTGCCTTAAAAAGCTGTTAACTAAACATTTTCAAACTACAAAAGAATGCACTGGTCTCCGGTCTCATATTATCTTACTTAAAAAAGAAGAAGTTCCTACCTCCATCGTCATTCTGATCGGAAACATCATATTTCATTTCACGCCCAGGATCAAAGTTCATACCTTCGTCACAGTCCATATCGTGGTCACTGGTGTGTGGGGATTGTCCATTTTCTGGAAAACAAAGACTCAAAGTTGGGTAAAAATAATGTAGAGATTTGTCATTTTTCTTCCTTTCTCTTTAGAAAGGTCAATATTAAAATAGGGGGTTACAATTAGGGTTAAAATGCTTTTGATTTTGTTCAGTGTGAAAGGATGAACATTTAGTTTGATCATGGTTAAGGGAAAGGACCAGTTGTGTTCCATAGGCTGCATAAACTTATTATGTAATCTCTGATACTCTACTTCCAATTTTTCGTCTTTCAGCCTCCGCCCTCCCCTCCAGCGGTGAATAGTTCTTCAACCCGATCTTTTGAAGCCTTACTACCTCTCCAGCTCTCTCAACTCTATCGTTGTTCTTTTTAATTTCACCTACCACTCCCTTATCCGGTTGTCTTGTGGCTGTCCTCTCCTTCTGCTACCCTGGAGGTTCAAGCAAAGGGACTGACTTGTCATGCTAAGACCCCTCTATGTCTTATCCACACACATAAGTTTTTCTGTAAATTTTGCACCACTTGTATTTGTCTGGTTCTTTGATGAATCTTATTTCCGACGTTAAAGAACACATCTTAGTATGTTACTCCTTTCATCTATCGCAAACATCAGCAACATAAACTATTTTTGGAAGTAAAGGCACTGAAATATGTCAAACAATTTAACATAGTTTGATTTGTTCTAAGACTGGATCATGCGGATTTTCATGGGAGCACCGCTAGCAACTTCTTTCATTTTTGATTCATTTAACTTAGTTTCTGCTTCATTCCTCTTCTATTTTTGTTCGGTTATTACCGACGAAGGTCTCGTGGCCGTAACGTACGTAATGCTCTTTGCCTTTGTCCTAGTAACGCGCAACACTAATTTTTGTCTACCCCGCTGGATTTGCTATAATAACTAATAGCATGGTTTTACGTCAATTCATCGCATGAAAATTCATCGTGTCGAATTAATAGCAAGGACAATTTCATTGTATGCCAAATTCATCGCCACAGTTGCACTCATCAGTAGTTCCTATCTTTAACTTTCTTCTCATCTGATTACGGTTATGGGACAGAAGTTTCAGACAGTCTGCAAAATCTAGACCGTTAAGCTGTTTAGTCAGAGTCCACTTGATTCCATTTCTGTTGGCTGAGGTCGATGTTTTCATAACCAAACCTACATCCAGTTGGAAGAGAAATGGGGACATGAGGCATCCCTGACAAACTCCAGTATTTATCCGAAACAGTTCTGTAAATTGTCCTTCGTAAAGAACTCTGCATGTCATGTCTTTAAAATTTTCTTTATTAAGTTTATGATCTTCAATGAGACTCCATAATGCCTCATTAATTTCCAAAGTGATTCTCTGTATACACTGTTAAATACCTTTCCATAGTCCACAAATCCAATGTTAGAAGGTGAGTTCCATTCCAAACTTTTTTCCACTATTACTAATGAAAATGAAATACTTTATGAGAGATTACAACAAGAGTTTCTGAAAATACACAGGGAATAAACAAAGATATTGAGAACAGATGCAGGTACTAATAACAAGATAGTACTGGAAGAAACACCACTACAAGACGTAGAATAATACATATTCCTTGGCATTAATATATAGACACTGTTGGAGGAACAGGCACTGACATCAACAAAAGAATATAAAAGGCTAGAGAAGTTTTCATTGCATTGGGACATATATGAAGATCAAAAGAAATCAGGTCAAATATAAATCTTCTCAACACCTCGGCTTTTCAGTACAAGAGGTTGCTCAAAGACAATGTAAAAGCTCCATTTTTCTTCTTAAGTACCATGCCCGTTGACGTAAGAGATCATTTTCTATCCACAACTTCCTGTCTCCAGTACTATTTCTCAATTCTGCTGTTGACTTCTTTCCCTGCCACGATGTCAATCTGTCCAGTAGAGGCTCTCTCTGTCGTCCTCTGTCTATTTTTCTTTCAGTCTATCTTTCCTGTTGTCATGATATACTCCAGCTTTCTTCTTCTCATAACATGACTAGAGGAAATGGATTGCTTCCCTTTGACACGAGGATTAAGCTTCCATTTGACATGAGGATTAAGCTTCCATTTGACATGAGGATTAAGCTTCTATTTGACATGAGGATTAAGCTTCCATTTGACATGAGGATTAAGCTTCCATCTGACATGAGGATTAAGCTTCCTTTGCGAATTAGCCTCTATCAGGACATTATCATTACTTTTTTTTTTTAGTTGTCCCTGGTAAAACTCTCTGACTTCCAGCGCGTTTCCTGATTGTTTACTCATTGTCCATGACCCATTTCGGTATATCGGCATTGGTTCTATATAACACAGTGAAGAACTCTCTTTCATACTTTCAGTGACACAGAATTGTTCCATAAAATACTTTTCATTCTATTGAATGCTACTTTTGCCTTGGTTATTCTGCTCTTCACTTCTGAGATGCATCTTCCATCCCATTTTATTAACGTGCCGATATACATATTTGAACCTATTCCTCGTTTCACCACTGTACCATTTACTTTCATAGTGAATTCTGGAGAAGTAATTTTATTCGAGATGTAGCGCCATTAAGGATAAATAATAAATTCTGAGCTGTTTTAACGAACACAACACAATGCAGATACTTGTCTTACCATTTGGGGTTGAGTCAGTGTCAGAAGGACATTTCTCTGATGGTGCAGGACTGAGCATGCTCGCTGTTGACAAAGGAAACAATGAAACGTTTTAACACCATGCGCTTTGGCTTAGTTTGTATACACATCAATTCTTGTTCTCTGCAAAGTATTAATTGCTTGTACGTTTATTATCTTTATAACGATCTTGTTCTATGCAAAGATTTGAATATTTGTACGTTTACTACGAGGGGCGTTCAGAAAGTAATGCACCACATCGTTTTTCTCAGCTAATAATGAAGATAGAAGCATGAAATTTTGCATACTTCAAATATGGTATGTGCCAATTGTGTGCACTAAATTGCACCGCAACCAGCCAAATAATACGTCTGCCCTAAACCGTTGAAATGGAGCGTGTTAGCAACTTGCGTTATAAGCAGCGAATTGTGATAGAATTTCTCATTGCAGAGAAGGAAACTGTTGTGAACATTCACAAGCGTCTATGTGATGTGTATGGACGTTTTGCAGTCGACAGGAGTACAGTCAGTCGCTGGGTTCAGAGAATCAAAGAATCAGGAAGTGGAGATACGGAGCTGCTTGATCGGCCGCGCTGTGGTCGTCCTGCCACAGCCACCAACGCAGAAATGTTGAAATGCGCTGAGGGCATTATTCTTACTGATAGGCGAATCACTACTCAACAATTGGCCTTACAGCTGTCAGTCAGCATTGGTAGTGCAAATGCAGTTATAAAAACTCTCGGATTTTCTAAGGTTTGCGCAAGATGGGTTCCTCCAAGTCTCACAAATGACCACCGATTGCAAAGGAAAGCAATTTCTTCTGAATTGTTGGAGCGTTTCAATGCTGATGGAGAGAACTTTTTGGCTAAGATCGTTACAGGTGACGAAACCTGGGCACATCATTTTGAACCTGAGACAAAAGGACAGTCAATGGAGTGGCATCATCCGCAAACACAACGAAGAAAGAAATTCAAGACAATTCCTTCAGCTGGAAAGGTCATGATCACTGTCTTTTGGGACATTGAAGGTGTGATTCTTGTGGACGTTATGCCAAGAGGAGAGTCAATCAATTCGCAAGCTTACATTAAGACACTGACAAAACTCAACCAACGTTTTTCGCAGAGTTACAGCAGACCTGCTTCTCCTTCACGACAATGCGCGACCTCACACAAGTCATTGGCAACACGGGAAGCAATCTCAAAAATTGGGTTGGACTGTACTACCCTAATAGTCCCGAATTTTCATCTATTTGGTCCACTTAAAGATGCACTCCGTGGGACAAGGTTTGAGGATGATGAAGGAGTGATTCATGCAGCGAAGAAATGGCTACATGATCAAGACAAAATCTGGTACGGGCTAGGAATACATGCACTTGTTTCGCGCTGGCATAAAGCCGTACAAGTTGATGGGGATTATGTTGAATAATACCGATGTTTACATGACATATCCATGTTTATTGTGTATAAATTTCACGCTTTTTGAATAAACAGCTCCTGAGAAAAACGATGTGGTGCATTACTTTCTGAACGCCCCTCGTATATTTATAACGATATAGTTCTATGCAAAGATTAATTGCTTGTACGTTTACTACCTTCACATCGTTCATTTTCTATGCAAAAAAAATAATTTCTTGTGCGCTTACTAACTTTACAACGATAATTTCCTATGCAAAAATTAATTGCTTTTACGTTTACCATCTTTACAACGATCTTATTCTATGCAAAGATTTAATTGCTTGTACGTTTACCATCTTTACAACGATCTTGTTCTTTGCAAAAATTTCATTGTACGTTTACTATCTTTACAACGATCGTGTACTATGCAAAAAAGTAATTGCTTGTACGTTTACTGCCTCTGCAGGAGCATGCGGTTTGATACAAGCGTCATGAAAGGATTCAAGCTGCAGTTGTGGCTCCGTGCTTTTTAAGAAACGAAAAGAAAATGATGATGATGACGTCGTTTATTATCATGATTCCATTCTTGTTCTTCGCAAGCAGTTAATTGCGTGTACGGTAACTATCCTTACACCGATCTTGTTCTTCGCAAACAGTTAATTGCGTGTACGGTAACTATCCTTACACTGATCTTGTTCTTTGCAAACAGTTAATTGCCTGTACAGTAACTGTCCTTACACCGATGTTGTTCTTTGCAAACAGTTTATTATTTGTACAGTAACTGTACAAGAAACCGATCTTGTTCTATGCAAACAGTTAGTTGCTTGTACGGTAACTATCCTTACAACGATCTTGTTCCATTCATTCATTACTATTCAGCATAGGTCTACAACAAACTTTAAGCCAAGCCTGACTATCCCGTGCCGTCGCCTGAAGGGCTTTCATGTCTTCCTCATTCCTTTCATTTCTGTTTCCATGTCTCTTCTCCATGTGTTCTTCAGTCTCCATCTACCGCGCTTACCCTGTGTATTCCAGAACAACGACAACCTTGTAATGCCATCAACATGTTTCCTCAACAATTCTCCATTTTGTTGTTGAAAACATTTGTGCTTAAAGTTTCTACAGAATAGGGAAGCCGCCCCCAAGCCCCAGCATCCTTAGTAGACTGTTAAGACCTGCTTTGTAAATTATAGTATAACTATTCTTAGCTCCTGTTTTCGGGCCCCGACAACATATAGGGTCATAGGACGAGACCAACATCAGGTTGTGCAACATAATCATCACATGTCATTTTTTCGTTCCTGATGGAGCATGGGATCATGACATCAGATGCTCTACTTGGAGAAAGCCTACACACAAACATTTAAGCGTTCTTGTAGCGGTGTCTTCTGTAGCAATCTGTTTGACATGATGAGGTTGTGCACGAAGATGATAACGATGTGAGCTTCAGGCCTCAGGCACAGAGAATGTCTGTTTTGCATTTCTGTGTTATTATTTCGCACTGGGTTGTTCCGGGAAGGGAGAGGGGGGATGGGGGGGGGGGGAAGAGAAAGGGGGAGGTCTTTAAGGAAACATGGAAAGAATATGACTACTGTTCCTTAAGGCATGTCGTGCAAGGCGACTAACGTGAGGTTGGGCATGGGACTGACAACCTCATCATGTGAAACAAATTGCTACATAAACCACTGCTGCAAGAGCATGTGAATGTTTTGTGAATTTTTCCCGCCAGTGGCGAGTTACCGTGGTGGCTCCATAGGGAACGACATGTTCCATAGGGAACGAACATGAAAATGACGATGATGATTATTATTACTCCCCAGGTAGCTCCCCGGGGGGTCTTTGAGTAGACGAAGAGAAAAATAGGACTGCTTCTCCCACAAGCAGATAATTATGGTGATGTTAATAATGGTGGTGGTTGTGGTGAAAAATTCTAATACCCATATATAAATTAGAACATAAATGTAAAGCAGAACGAAATAATACGATAGGAAGAAGAATGGAGAAGGACCAGTGCTTTCCCAGTATAGATAACGCCTTAGTTGTATAACGCCGTAATGGCTAACACAAGATTTCTACTTGTCCTAATTCGTTCGTTCCTAAATAAAATGCTTAAGCCTAACAATACGGCGATAACCGTAGTTCTAAAAATAGAATGTGTAGTAAAATCTTTTGAACGACCTTGATTTTAAAAAAAACTAACACTAGTGCAAAATCACGCACAAGGTTAGCCTTGGAAAGACAGACGGGCTTAGAAGAAAAAAAGCAGAGAGAGGTAGACGGACCATGTAACACAGTAGCGCAAGCCACTCGCTGTGTGTCTAAAAATAAACCAACTCGCAGTGTGCATGGCCTAATTTTTTCAAATAAACAGTGATG
This sequence comes from Oreohelix idahoensis, assembly GCA_024509875.1. Classification (NCBI taxonomy): domain Eukaryota; kingdom Metazoa; phylum Mollusca; class Gastropoda; order Stylommatophora; family Oreohelicidae; genus Oreohelix; species Oreohelix idahoensis. The sequence goes on from JAMPIV010004017.1 coordinate 20,711, forward strand.
AAAAAAACTAACGATACGATGTTAAGTTTTGAAAACAGGTTTAATTCTTATTAGGAAACCTGATATTTACGTAGGGCTCCTGACTTTATACTGATAGTACAGTCGTAAAGGATTGAACAGGTGGTAGTTGAAATTAAACACTTAACATCGAAAAAAGATCGTATTCTTAACTACACCACTTAGCCCCTTGAAAATCATATATTCGTGTACAGGAAGGCTAGTGGACTAGGAATATGTAATCAATTATCTAAAAAGTCCATTAGATAATTAAATATTGGTAATAAAACATATAGAGAACAGAGATACTGTCAGGTTTGGTCATATCTGCTTGGGATGGAAATCACTGACTTTTGTTGAAACATAGTAGTGACAGAAAGTCTAAGATAGTACGTGGGAGGCCATTGGCTGAACTTTGAAGTTAAAAGAAATTGGATTGGGTGACCTATGAATAACAAATAAATGCCTAGAAACGGAGTAGAAGTGAATGAAAATGTTGGAATGGCTGGGTACTCTTTTGAATATATTCAAAACGATTAGTCAATACACTGGATATTGGCAGAAGAAATCTTAGAAGGGACGCCATATCGTTGCACATTTGAGAGATGAGAGCAGGCAGTGTTATCCAAAATTAAATATATGATAACAGCTTGGACATACCGCAGATCAAACTGTGCCAGTCATCTTTAGTGTGTTTTCCTTACGAATTGTGGTAAGCTAGACATTTTTAATCTGTATTTTATATGAAAATTGAATGTGAAATGATAAATTATGTCTGTATGTGTGCGGTTCAGTAGCAAACATGAGGCAAAGCCTAGATATTGCTCCACCATGTAAAAGATTGTCAGAGAGGAGTATAACTGCATATATATATATATATATATATATTGGATTGCCATATAGTAACATAACACTTATCCTATTGTATGGAAGGGATTACAGCTGGAATTGCAGAGGCGTTGTAACCATTAGGGAGAGGAATACTGGTGTATATTGTCACATGAAAAGCTAGCAGTTGGCCTAAAGCGCTGAACTTTATGTTTGTTTGTACTGTCATGTACTTCAGTGTGGAATAATATTGTATACCAGTTAGTAAGAAGGATGCATAACCTTCACTTTCAGGGACCGTGGTATAGATGGTGATATTGCATCGTCCGGTCTGAGTACTGCGTGATCCAGAAAGTTGGCAGCAGACTCCCTGCACAAGATAGTGGCCATTGCCTATCATATTATCAAACTGAGAAGCAAGCGAGCAGAGGATACAGGTTTCCTGCAGCTGCCTTATGAGATAAGAGCATGTCAGCACGTAAAGCCCAACCTTGAATCAAATACCCCTGAAGTGAACTTTATTAAAAAGACAAAAGGGACAGAAATTGTAAAGAAACAGAATCTGTGAATCCCTTAATATTATTTCCATCAGTAACAAACACATGAAGTCGTGATGACAAACAACAACCTAGTTCTAAAAGCCAGTATTACCTCATAATAATACATCACAACACTACACTTATATTACAATACTATTGTATGTCTGGACAAAGATCTTTTGTATAAATTTTTGTACATAAACATTGTGCTTACATTTGATTGTGATTCCTGATTCACAATGTAGTAGGATCAGGATATCTATATATTGAAAAAGCTAATACATTGTATAAAATTTAACACTTGACTTACTTAAGATAAATCTTTAGAGTGTTATGTGTTTGTAATTGTCATATTGTTGTAAATTGTTGTGAATCTTAACTTAGGTGTTTATCTGTCTGTTGGTTGTTGTGAACTTACACTTCATCACTATCATAACCCTAGACATTAAACGAAGTCATCATACAATTCAAAAATAAGTCTGATTGAGGTCGAAATGTGGTAGCAAGCAAGGTTCTCTGTAACACACCCACCTTATTAGATACAGAGACCTTCACAGCTGATCTCAGTCAGTACATTAAGTTCCCTATAGCTATATTTATATAATCCCAACTCACCACAGTGGTAATGATGATGATGGTAATCATCGAGGTATTAATGATGGTGGTGGTAATGATGGAGGTGTTAATGATGGTGGTGGTAATGATGATGATAGTAATGATCGAGGCGTTAATGATGATGATGGTAATGATGGAGGTGTTAATGAAAGTGGTATTAATAATGATAATGATCGAGGCATTAATGATGGTGATGGTAATGATTGTGGTAGTAATAATAGAGGTGGTAATGATGGTGGTGGTAATTGTGGCTTAGACATATAAGATGGCTGATGATGATGGCTGTCTACTATTTCCTACTTCTATGTCCTGTATAATTACTATGATCGTATAGGGCTCGTCTCTCTACCGTAAACAGTAGGAAGATTATTATTTTGATGGTGGTAAGATAACTTCATTCTCACAGACGACAAAACAGTTCACAATTGACATGTGATGAATGATCTCAACGGTCGATGATTGACTTCACTTTGACAGCAGTAGCAGATTAACGTTGAACTTTATTTACAAGATTAAAAGGTTGAAGAAAATAATATGCCCAACCTTCCTCTGAGGCTGGCAGATTTTGTACAGCAATTTTTAATAGGTAGTAATGCAATGTCCATTTTTACTCGCTCTCACTCTCGTTGTCTCAGTACTGCTTAACTGTCTCTAGTAGTTATGGTGGTCAAACCTTGAAAACCACTGTAGTCAACAATTTTCTTGTCATAATATTCTTCATATGTACTCGCTGTTTTCTATTATTCTAGTTTCTTCCTATCTTTTGTTTTCTAGACTTGGTGTGTCTTAGTGAGACTGACTTACCGCCAGGTATGTTGGTTTACCAAGTTATTCTTCTGCTCGCTAGTTCTGTCTCTTGTCTATTTTACTGCGCTTCTAGTAATATACTCATAAATGTCCAACGTACCTGGTTGTTTCGAAAATACACACTCTTTCTTGTACTGGCAGCACTGACAATCTTGTCCTCGGAATAATATAATGAACTGTCATCTCTACTTGTGGCGTACCAAGCAATCGAGTGTCTGAATGATAGTTATTTCTTTTCTGTGACCACAGAATCAACCAAAATCTCTTTGGCTTATCACTCGATAAAACTCTCAATTGCGCTTGCCACTTCATAGTCATTTTAACACGTGGGAGAAAACCCAATACTAACAACTTAACGCTATCGCGTTTCAAATCATGATAGAGGTACTAATGATGATGGTGGTAATGATGGAGGTTGTAATGATTGTGGTAGTTTTTTTTTTTTTTTTTTGCGTACGCCCGCTAATACTCGAGGCGAAATCTCAGGTTATTATTTTATGTCTAACCTGACATTGATTTTACGTGAGTATCCCTTTATTTCTTGTACAGAGACAGGTGTCCCTCGCCATTCAGGCAAATACTCGCCGATTTCGGAGGTACCCATTGCAGCTGGGTCGGCTCAGGAGCCGCCAGTCCCTGGTCGACGACACTCCTTCAAATGTCCTCGCCAGGTCTCGAGTTAACCCAGTCCAAATCCCGGTCGACGAAAAATCCTCAAATGCCGTCGCCCGGGTTTGATCCTGTATCACCCGGTCGCCAGAGCGGTGTTGTAACCACTACGCTAGCGCGGCTCCCATTGTGGTAGTAATAATGGAGGTGGTAATGATGGTGGTGGTAATGACAGAGTGATAATGATGGAGGTGGTAATGATTATGCGAAAAGAATGCTGGTGGTAATAAAAGTGGTAGTAATGATGGATGTGGTAATGATGGTAGTGGTGATGATGGAAGTTGTAATGATGGAAGTGGTAATAGTAGATGTAGTCTTCTTCTTCTTCTTCTTGCGATCGCATCTTTGATGATTACACCGTCAGACGAGTTCTCATGATGAATTCGACTGTTGTTTGAAGTTCCTCTTTAACTCCATATAGCTTTGAGTTTAGTGTTGAGTCATTGGGCCAGTATATCTTTCTTAACTGGTCATACAGAGGACAGTCCTGTAGAACATGCTCAGCAGTTTGTTCGTTTAATCCACATGTGCACAGTGGTGAAGCAGACAATCGTAGCTTGTGCATGTGTTTATTCAGTTTGTTATGCCCTGTCCTGAGTCGAAAAATAGTTATCTGTCCCTGCCGGTCAAGAGTGTGATAGTCGTCTTTGGGTTGGTTCTGTTCTCTTCTGATAGTCTGGATAGCTCTCTTTTTCTCAAAGTATGTGACTTCATTATCTTCTTGTTCACATTCTCCTCCCTTTTTTGACAGTTTATCTGCCTTTTCATTTCCGGGTACACCACAATGAGATGGTACCCACTGAAGTATGGTTCTCTTTTTGGCAGCTACCTTGTTTAGTTCATTTCTCAGATGCGGGAGTTTACCACCCTTGAGAGCTTGCAGGACAGACAGTGCATCTGTGAGGATGACTACCTGGTGGCAATCAGAGTTGGAGTTATAAATCATATTTGCAGCTTGCTCTAGAGCTTGAACCTCAGCTGTATAGTTGGAACAGAATTTACCAGTGGGAATGTGCCTAGTCTCATAGTGGTTGTCAGGATATGAGATAAAGATACCGGCACCTCCATTCCTAACAGCATTAGTTGCTGATCCATCTGTATAGGCATGTATCCATGATTGATCGGGATAGCTTTCTTGGATCATACTCAATGTAGCAGTTCGTTTTTGCAGATCATTATACTCACATCCACTTGTGAGACCACTGACTGATGTATTAATTTGGAGGGCACTGCTGGCCTGCTCCCATGGTACAGGGTATAGGGTGGGCTTCAGTGGTGTTGTCTTCATGGATAGGTCTTCTTGATGCTGTCTTATAAGTCTTTTCCCCCGATGCACAAAGCTGCTACGCTTTAGACGTCCTAATGCCAGATCATCTAGTCTTGCCTTCATTGGGTGCATTGGCATACTGTTGTACTTTTCCATCTGGATCATGGTTTTTGTGTCTCTTCTATGGGACAATGTCTGTAATCCAGCAACCTTCTGCATCTCTGTTATTGGTGTAGTTTTCATGGCTCCTGTAATGAGCCTGAGAGCTTGATTTTGCACCTTGTCCAAAGACTGCAGATGTGAGTTAGCAGCTGATGACCATGCTGCTGAGCTAAACTCTAAGTGTGGTCTTATTACTCCATTATAAATCTTCTTTAGATTTCGTTCATTTGCTCCCCAGTTGGTACCTGCTAATTTTCTGAGTATGCCTAGTCGTCTTCGGGCCTTTCCTTCTGCACTTTCAATATGCTTATTCCATGTAAGCCTTTGGTCAAATGTCACCCCAAGATAGGTGGGGTAGCTTTCTTCCTTGATCACGGTTGTCCCTAGGTGTATGTTAGCTGATTTGTCATTGGGGGCGAGGGAGAACAGTGTTGTGGAGGTTTTGTCTGTGTTTATTGTGATAAGCCATTTCTCTGCCCATGACACTAGCATGTCTGCTGCCCGCTGCATTCTATAATTTGCTGTGGGTAGATGTAGTAATGACGGAGGTAGTAATAATGGAGGTGATAATAATAGACGTGGTTTATGATGGATGTAGTAATGGTGGCGGTGGTAATGGTAGTGGTGATGATGGTGGTGGTAATGATAGTGGTGGTAATGATGGTGGTTGCAATGATAGAGGTGGTAAATATGGCGTTGGTAATGATGAAGGTGGTAATGATGGTGTTGGTAATGACTAATAATAATAGTTGCCCATCGCAAGAGAAGATGGCGACAGCTTCAGACTTGAGTTGTGACACATCTGTGCCGTGATCTCATGTGGCTAATTAGTCCTATTTTGGCCCTACAGGCCCTGCCACATACGGGGCACACATGGTTAGAGTCGATAGTTGTGTTGCTGTGCATTCTGACCTTTCTTGCAGCACGCTTGCCTTCTGCCTTATCAGCTAAATTGTGTTCTGCAATGCGAGCGCCTTGAGTAATGTTTGTCCGCCAGACACAGCGATCCTGTGCGAAAGTCTCCCAGGAGGAGACATGGTAATGACTATGCTGATACTGATGCCAGTGGTAATGATTACGCTGGCAAAGAGGGCCGTGGTGGTAATAATGATGGAGGTGGTAATGATGATGTTGATAATGATGGTAACAATGATGGTGGTAAAGATGATGGCGATGATTTTGATAACGATTATGATAGCAATGACAACGGTGGGTAATTAACGATAACAGTTTCAAAGAAGAAGGAAAAACACAACAATACCAGGTACTCCAAGGCCAACAGGTATGTTATCTTCGCTTGGAGCTAAAATGATGCTGCTGGTGCTGATGCTGCCGACTGTGGAGGAAGTACCTCTGCTGCTGCTGCTGCTGCAGACAAGAGTCTGTGGTTGAGGCCGTATAGGAATGTATGAAGCTCGAGCACATTGTGTCTGTGGTTGTCTTGGCAAGAGTTCTGTCAATTTGAAATATAAAAACTAAGTTCGACAACGCATTTAAAAAAAACAGACACTACATTTGTGATGTGAAAAATTTGTGTACATAAACAATAATATAAATTACGAGTATGTCACCCGCCAAAATATGCAGGGGAAATAATTATGTTGTGCCTTTTTTCTGCTACATGCCCTGATGACGGCACTAAACTCCCCTGTGATCATTTCATTCATTTCCATTTTGCATCAGAAGAACGGAAACTCGGAAACGGTATGGCACGAAAGCATAGAAGCTTCATCTATGAATAGCATTATGGCTCACTGGCTATATATATATATATATATATATATATATATATATATATATATATATATATATATATATATATATATATATATATATATATATATATATACATATATATATATATATATATATATATATATATATATATATATATCACCAGACTGTATCCTATCGAACGTCAATGCCTTTTTCTCATCTCTCGTTCCAGGTGTATTTGTTTGGCTGTTTCCATCAGCTCCACATTAGGGATCTCACCAGACAGATAGATAACAATACTGCTTCGTATTTAAGAAAACGAGGCGTGCCATTGTAAAACAATAACAAAAAAACAAAAAAAACAAAAAACAGTGAAGTAAACACAAATAGAAAGTGTATGTTCTACTTTGAGGATGTCATGTAAGGAAGCTTATTCCTCATGGTTAAAGTAAGTATTCCACTTTCATTGGTCACGTTATGAGAAGAAGAAAGTTGGAATGTATCGGAACAATAAGAATGATACAAGGAAAAAGCTAGAATGTATCGGAACAATAAGAATGATACAAGGAAAAAGAGATACAGAAATATAAAGAGAGATGATGCTGGAAAGTTTGACATCATGGTATGGAAATAAGACAATGTCAGAATTTATAAACAGTACTGGAGAGAGGAAGTTTGGAGACACGTGATCGCCCACGCCACCAGGCTTGGTACTTGAGAAAGAAGTTTTCCTAGGTTAAAGGACAAAGAAATGGCAAACGTTATTAACGCACGGTCTTTGTCAGGGAAACACTATTTTAAAAAAACAGCAAGGAAAAGAAAGTGAAAATTAATCTAAATGCATTAAAAATACACACATTTTTATACATTTAGATTAGATCTAATCTAATTTGTTTTAGCGCGATAGTGCGCCGATGTTTTTTTTTTTTTTTTGATTACCCAAAGAACAGGAAGAAGCAGCTCTTCTCAACAAGTTTAAGTTCTGTGCAGTAGGTATAAAACAGCAGTGATTTTGTTGTTGTTGTTTTGAAGAGGTGATGGATGGAGAGCTGGCACTTAACAGCTGCCCGTTATTGCATCTTCTCGTTCCATCTTGGTCTACCCTGTCTGAAAATTGGTTATAATTGAGGTATTTAGTGTCATTTTATTTACTAATTTTGTATTAAATTTAAATAACTATTGTCTTTTGCAGTTGCTGGTTTTAATTTATTTTAGTATTTGTCCATTTTATTTTCTCTTTTGTATTGTTTATAGGGCTGACACCCCTGTCTATGTAAAAAGAAATGAAGTTACGGAAACGACACCAAATGAACAAACTTTGCTGCGGGATGGACATCCGGAGTCTGAGGCTCGTATGATGTCAGTGGTGAAAGCCGAAAGGAAGCCACTGACACGAAAACGGACGTCCTGACCGCAAAACGTGAAACAAGAATAGGATTTTGGAATGTCAGGACAATGAACGAGAAGGGTAAACTAAAACAGGTCACAGCAGAAATGAGAAACTATAGATTACACATTCTAGGGATAAGCGAGAGCAGATGGGCAGGGGCAGGAAAAGTTAAAACAGCAACAGGAGAAACAGTACTTTACTCTGGAAGAGAGGATGGACAGCACAATGAAGGTGTAGCCATTATTCTACAGAAAGGAATAGAAAGGATATTACTGCAATGGAAACCCATCAACAACAGACTGATAAGAATAAGATTGAGAGGGAGATTCACCAACACTACAATAATACAATGCTACGCACCAACGAATGACAGCGATGAAGAGGTCAAGGATGAATTCTATCAACAACTGCAGAAAGAAATGGAAGACACACCTAGATATGATCTTGTTGTAGTAATGGGAGACCTCAATGCGAAAGTTAGAACACACAATACATATAATGAAAGAGTAATGGTGAAATGCGGCAGCGGAACAGCAAACGAAAATGGGGATAAATTAATAAGTTTCTGTAGCATTAACAACCTGGTCATTGGAGGAACACTTTTCCCACACAAAGAAATTCACAAATTAACATGGGAATCACCAAATGGTCGGGACAGAAACCAGATAGACCACATCGTGATTAATGGTAGATGGAGACATGCATTATAAGATATGAAGGTAAGAAGAGGTGCAGATGTGGGAAGTGATCACCATTTAGTAGTAGCAAAACTGAAAGTGAAACTCAGAATGGCTGGACCAACTGTAACTACACAGAAAAGGTTTGACATCATCAAATTGAAGGACCCCCTTACCAGAAAAGCTTTTGCGGCTGATATAAAGACGCGATATCAATTTGCTAAAAGTCAGGAAAAGACATTGACTGATGATATAGACCAGAAATTCAACACCATTTCAACAATATATAAGGAAAGCAGCAAATCATGCTTGGGATTCCAGGAAAGGAAGAAGCAAGACTGGATAACACTAGAAACATTAAACACCATAACGATGAGAATGGAAATGAAAAGAAAGAAAACAGAAGCGAAGTCCCCCAGGTTAAAGCAACTATACAGCGAACAGTACAGTCAGCTGGACAAGGAAGTTAAACGTCAAACCCGAGCCAACAAAAGGAATTTCCTAGACGATCTTGCAAGACAGGCAGAAGAGGCAGCACTGAGAAATGAACAAAGCACAGTATACAAAATAACTAAAAAATCATCAGTGGAAAACGAGGTGCAAACAATATTACATTAGTAAGAGATAAGCAAGGAAATCTCATCACGACAGCAGAGGGACCGGAAACAAGATGGGCAGAGCATTTCAGAGAAACTCTGAACAAGGAACCACCAGAGACACAAATGAATGTTCCTGAGGCTGAAAACGATCTAGATGTTAATACAGACATTCCACGAAAAGAAGAAATCATCACAGCAATCAAAGGGTTAAAGAATGGAAAAGCTCCTGGCCATGATAACTTAAATGCAGAGCTATTTAAGACAGATCCTGAGTGATAACGCTTATTTCTTGCACCAGATTGACATGGACTGTTTTTTTTTGGTGATATAGCTCGTCCAGTCACAATATTCTGTAAATGGGTCAGGTTACCGACTGTTGGGGCCCTGACAAGGTGTACCGTTAAGTGCGTATATTCTGATGCAATGTGTGAGTGTAAACATCAATAATGATAACGCGAATGGATGACAGTTCGACAGGTTTACAGGACACCCACTCCAATCACAGGTGGAAGTCAAGGATGGCTGGACTACTGTGGTCGTTTCATACTGTTTAATAGGACGCACACACTTAGACAGTACGTATATAGTTACAGGAACACAGGTCGACATAAATAGCATATTGTTGATCAATGGTCTACCATCTTAAGTTAGCATTCATGTTGAATAACATCACAATGGAATATCTGTAGACAAGCACTTAGATTTCCGCTTTTTATCAATATAATCATCAGGCCTTATTGACCGAGCGTGTCAGTTAATAAATACTGTTCAGGCCTGACTCCTAGACAGAACCTCTTTTCTAGCGAAGATTCCTTTAGGTAAAGTTCAGCAAATCTATCTGAAGATAATGTTAACCCACCAGTATTGGGTTTTCTTTATAACTGTGATCTCTTATCATCACCTGATAATAAGGGGCATCCCTGTTCTCTGATCGATAATCGACAATAAATAGGATTCCAAAATGGCTTCTGGTCCTGTGAGCATCACTCACGATCACGATGCATAATGAAGCTTCAATAAAGGTTCAGTTCATGAACACAAATATTTTCTACAAGTATCAGCATATTCTGTCCTCATAATTGCTGCATATAAACATATTCAGTGCTGCTAGATAACATGTCGTCCCGACATATAGACATAGGTAAATTCATATAGACGTCTGCCCATTTGAGCCTAGGAATGAAAGAGTTCAGTGAACAGTTCTTTTACCTTGGCATAGGAAATACACTAGCAAACACAAACGCTCTCCTGGCGTTACTGAATCAACACTGGGGAACTCATAGACTTAACAATCCTAGAAGAAACTATCTTCGTCCCCATAATAAATCATAGAGATCACAGACTTTGGACAGGTCTAAAGCCATGACATCCCGCCAGGCTCCTTCATCACCGAAGCACTGCCTAACGTATCTTCATGCGCCGAAAGTGCCTGACCCCAAAGTACAGTACAAGGAAAATAGTCCGACATAGACATACAAAGATAACACGATATAAGACCGAATCGTCTCAAACAGACAAGGAGTAAACATAGATTCGGATCATAAACATCCCTGCATAAACCTAAGCAAGAATAATCTGTTTCTGGCCATACCAGACACAAAATATGACATAAGTCTAGATTCATACGCCAAGTTCGATATTCAGAAAGGATACAAGAACAGATAACTCATAGAATGAATACACATCGACTAAACTGAGTTCTGTCCCTTAGACTAAGAATCGTGAATTCAAAGATAAATATATTTTTATCAGACAAATAATTACATTTTACATTTGTATGCGTACCAACAGTAATCTGTGCGTCACACAAAAGAATATGTGCGCAACACTGAGCTAGCAGCAGAACTATTAGAACCACTATTTGCACAAGTCTGGAAAACAGGGACAACGCCAACAGAGTGGAACAAAGGAATAATTGTCAAATTGCCCAAGAAAGGAGATCTTGCAGACTGCAATAATTGGAGAGGAATCACTCTTCTCTCAGTTCCCAGCAAAATACTGGGCAGGATAATTATACAGAGAATTTCAAAAGCAGTAGACCACAAACTGAGGAAAGAGCAAGCAGGATTTAGAAAGAACAGAAGATGTGTAGATCATATATTTACCCTCAGGAACATTATAGAGCAGTGCTCAGAATGGCAAAGACAGCTGTACATTAATTTCATTGATTTTGAAAAGGCTTTTGACAGTATACATTGGGACAATTTATGGAAAATACTGAGGGCTTATGGAATTCCAAGCTGCATAGTGTCAATCATAAAAAGCCTCTATGCCAACTTTACGTGTAGCGTTGGGCAGAGCAACTTAACCTTTGAGGTGAAGACAGGAGTACGACAGAGATGCTCCTTATCAAAAACTCTATATTTATGTCATTGACTGGGTGATGCGCCAGACAACAGAGGGCAGTCCAAGAGGAATAAGATGGACTACATTTTCTACATTAGAAGATCTGGAATATGCAGATGACATTGCACTACTAGCACGTTCACATCAACACATCCAGGAAAAAACGGATATTAATAAGTATAGCCAGCAGGTGGGCTTGAACATCAATATAAAGAAGTCAGAGGTCATGATGCTCAATGTGAGCAACCCTGAGCCCATATCAGTAAGGAATCAGCAACTGGAACAGACAGACACCTTCACATACCTAGGATGCATAGTAACACAAGACGGCGGAGCAAGCAAAGACATCAACAACAGAATGAACAAAGCAAGAACAGCCTTTTTTAGTCTAAACAACATCTGGAAGTCCTCTCAGTACAGCACAAAATTAAGATTATATCAGAGCTGTGTGCTTTCTGTGCTTCTCTATGGTGCGCAATGCTGGAGAGTTACAGAGAAGGAAATGTCGAAATTGTCCTCTTTTCACACAACATGCCTATGCAAAATTCACCGAATCTTTTGGCCGAATATCATCACCAACCAAGATCTGCTTACTCGGAGCAAGCAAGAGGACATGCACACCATCATAGCTGGCAGACGCTAGAGCTGGGTTGGCCATGTCCTCAGAAGAGACCCCGATGCAATCACAAGAACAGCTTTGCTATGGACCCCTGAAGGAAAACGAAAGAGAGGCCGAACAAAAACAACTTGGCGGAGGACTATGGAGGCTGAGATGCAAAGAATGAACCAGAGTTGGGGCACTGTACGAAGGATGGCCACCGACCGAGCAAAGTGGAATCAATTTGCTGTTGCCCTACAAGACGTCACCAGACGTGATGGCTGCTGACTGCTTTGACGGTCGGCGGCTAAGGATCAAAGAAGAAAGAAGATTGTTAATAGATATCTATTGTCCTTTGCACTTGGTTTTAATTTGTATTAGTATTTGTTCTTTTTGAGTTGGTGTTTTTTTTTAAACCTCGTTGTCTTTCCTTGTCCTATGAGTAGTTAGTAAGTTTGCTAATTTTTCTGTTTTTTTTTTTTTTTAAGATTTGTTAGTTCTTGTTGCTTAATTTCTATTTGGTTGAATGTCTTTTCTGAATTACTAACCTTATATGTTTTCCTTTGTTTTATGTATATATCTTTTAAGTATTGATTGGGCTTCTCCTGGGGCATCTATACTTAAAACCTTATCCCCTATCATGTCTATATTGTGATTTCTACAGTAAGTTTTTAATTCAAGCCTTTGTTGTTCGTACTTTTTACAGTGGATCAGGTAGTGGTCTATGTCATTCTCTTCCTGACATTCTTGGCAGTGTGGTTCCTCTATCATAAAGTATGCTGCACCGAGACGGAGACGCCACAGCTTTTTGTTCGATGGTATCTTTAATTCTTCTCTGACCTGGCACGTCCTTGTTGGTTCTTTCAGCAGTTTGAACGCGTGTCTGCCTTTTCTACTGTTCTTTCATGTGATGTACTCGTGTACTTTTTTATATAGGAACATCAAGTGTCTAGAAGGAGATGCATGCCATTTTAGCCAAACACACTGACGTGTTCCTGAGGTTCTCTGAAGACTCCATGTTCGCTGTCTCTCTTGTAATATATTGTTAGACTTTCCAGTACCCTCCTGTTTCCCACTCCTGCCTCACTTTTCCATCAATGTTACATGTTTCAGTAATCAATCAATACCGTTCTGCTCCCCAACGAGCATATGCTTTCCACAAACAAATGGTAAGTCATCCTGTCACGTGCCACCAGCTCAAGATCTTTCCATGTCTTCCTATCAATTTCATTTCTTTCTTTAGCTCTTTTCTCCATGTGCAATTCGGTCTACTTATACTTCTCTAGCCCTCGGAATTCCAGAGCACGAACTGCCTGTTAACGCTACCAAGTGGTATCAACAGGTTTCTTCAGTGTGTGTCTTCTTATCTCTTGTTCCACTGGCACTTGTCTGGTTCTTCTCATCGCTTGTTCCACTGGCACTTGTCTGGTTCTTGTCATCTCTTGTTCCACTGGCACTTGTCTGGTTCTTGTCATCTCTTGTTCCACTGGCACTTGTCTGGTTCTTGTCATCTCTTGTTCCACTGGCACTTGTCTGGTTCTTGTCATCTCTTGTTCCACTGGCACTTGTCTGGTTCTTCTCATCTCTTGTTCCACTGGCACTTGTCTGGTTCTTGTCATCTCTTGTTCCACTGGCACTTGTCTGGTTCTTGTCATCTCTTGTTCCACTGGCACTTGTCTGGTTCTTGTCATCTCTTGTTCCACTGGCACTTGTCTGGTTCTCGTCATCTCTTGTTCCACTGGCACTTGTCTGGTTCTTGTCATCTCTTGTTCCACTGGCACTTGTCTGGTTCTTGTCATCTCTTGTTCCACTGGCACTTGTCTGGTTCTCGTCATCTCTTGTTCCACTGGCACTTGTCTGGTTCTTGTCATCTCTTGTTCCACTGGCACTTGTCTGGTTCTTGTCATCAGTTCCCAAATGGTGACCTTGCCGCACCATTTCAATCTTTCTATTCCACGCAAGCACCTATTTATGAAAGTCTGCCACTTTTTGTTTTTTATTTTTGTTGATCTTTTTGTTTAAAAGAGATAGAATAGGAATGACTGACATTTGAACTTGTTGCATTAATGCATGATGCAATTAACGTTTTTACGGCTGGCCTACCTAATAGGCCGGTCGGTGTCAATGTCAATTTTTTTTGCACTCATTACTGCATATGTTGCATGCATGTTTAACACCACTTAACAATTAAGTTAAGTGCATGTCATAGATGTTTGATTTCTCCACATTTTTATATATAACAATTAATGTTATCATTATAAATAAATTATTTAATGCAAAACCAGTAAAGTCTAAAAATATCCTCTCTGAGATTAGCTCGTAAAAATATTCTCAGAAGATGCCCGATCACATCTTCACAATGACTTTCCTTTGCATGTATCCCTGTTCAGGACATCTTCCAGCATGTTAACGCTGTTGTCGAAACAGATGATGTGTGGCGGAAGACAGCAAAGAGGGATAATTAGGAACATATGACGTGTAGTGGAGAACCGCAAAGAGGGATAAATAGGAACAGATTACATGTGGTGGAGGACAGCAACGAGGAGCAAATAGTAAGAGAGAGCATGTGGTGGAGGACAGCGACGAGGAACGAATAGAAGCAGATGACATGTGGTGGAGAACAGCAACGATGAACAAATAGAAACAGATGACATGTGGTGGAGGACACAAACGAGGAACAGATAGAAAACATAAGGCTTAGAGGAACAAATATAAACAGATGGCGTGTAATGGTGGAGGACGGCTAAGAGGAAGTCGGTAGTATGTAAGCGAGGGGAGTAAAATGTACGTGTAATGTATACAGACATAATGTGTCTTACCTGCAGTAGGTGGGATTATATGTGTAGGTGCGGGCAAGAAGACAGGCGACCTGAGGTAACCAGGACCTGGACAAAAAAAATTAAGACAGTGACTGAAATGATGGCAGACGGCAATACCCTTGACAAAGAGCGAATGATAAGTAGACAGACAGATAAATATTTGACAGACATGTAGGTATGTAGACAGACATACATTCAGACAGACAGACAGACAGACAGACAGACAGATAGATAGATAGATAGATAGATAGATAGATAGATAGATAGATAGATAGATAGATAGATAGATAGATAAGATAGATGCAGATAGGTTATATCGATTATATAGATAGATTAAGTTATATTAGATTAGATTAATATAAATAGGTAGGTAGGTAGACAGACATGTAGACAGACAGGCAGGCAGGCAGATAGATAGATAGATAATATACAAATATAATATATAAACATCTATAGATAATAAGAGAGCTATTTATCCCGGACGAAGACCTTGTGGCCACTACGTTATCAAATTTCTTTGCCGGTGCACTAATAAGACGTAGTACCTTTTTTGTTTTTCTTAAACTCACCCTTATTGTAACTACAAGTATAAATCCACTGGTTCATAGACACTCAAACAAATACACATATAATCTAAATTTCTTGCTATATTTATCCAAACTAAATCCTCTCATATGCCTATTTACTGAGGCATAACGTTTATGTTAAATTAAAATATTGTGTGTTTATTTTTAATCTCGTCCTTGGATGCTAAAGGACATTGCCCGTCCGATTTTACGTTCTTATTTCCCTGCTACATTGCGACAACAACATTGCTGCAGTGCACCCTGGCCGACTTGATCAGTATCTATTTAACCACTATCATTCTAACCTTCCTTTCAAACACCGAGATAAATATAGAGGGAAACCTAGGGCTGTGACAAGTAAATAAATAATAAACATAAATGGGTATGTTGCAGGCACTCGTAATAAGATGAAGAAGTAGAAAACTAGACAACATAAAATAAACAGAAGTGATAGGCCTCCTCGAAACTAGGACCATTCCCACCCTTTAGGCCCTTAAGGAGCATAGGCCTTCAACAAACACATACCAAGTTCTTCTGTCACGTGCCATCAGCTCAAGATCTGTGTACGTTTTCCTCGTCATTCTCACTTCTGTCTCCAGTTCTCTTCTCCGCGTGTTCCTTGGTCTACCTCTGCCTCTCTTACCCTGGGGGTTCCTGAACAAGGATGGCTTTGTAATGCTATCCACAAGTTTCCTCAGTCCGTGTCCTATCCATCGCCAGCGTCTTCTTCTCATCTCTTTTCCACTGGTTCTTTGTCATCAGTTCCACCGCCTCTAAATAATATACCAGGGCACTGTATATAAAATATACACAGCAGTGTTTCTTAACCTTTTAGAGATCCTGCACCCGTGTACAGCATCTAAAGAAGCCTCGCACCCCTTTACAGCATCTTAAGAAGCCCCGCACACTTTTACAGCATCTTAAGAAGCCTTGCACCCCTTTACAGCATCTTAAGAAGCCTCGCACCCCTTTTCAGCATCTTAAGAAGCCCTGTGCTCCTTTACAGCATTATTAAGAAGCCTCACATCCTTTGATCTTCTAACTCGCAAAACATGTCAGAAATGCTAAAAAGAGATACAACGTTTTCGTTGTTGAGAAAATGTTATTTGCAGAATGTGACTATGGTTAGGTCTCTAATTCACGTTGTCAATGTTCTATTTTTTACAAATCCAGTTGATGTGGGACTTTTTAGACCACAAACGGCTCCAAGGTGGACCTAGCCTCATGAATCGAGTACCAGAGCAACTCTGGGAAGGTTAAGGTGGCCGGCGTGATGCTGACAACATCCTCGCTTAGTGTGCCGATGGTCAAGAAAATATAGGCCTAACACCATATTCCCAATTTGCGTCAATGGGCGTGTAACGGGATCCTGATACCTTTTACATTTGAGTTATGTGTATTATATAATGTACATGATGATTCCCGTTCTAAAATATCTGGTATAACTCGCACCCCCGGAAGGTATGTCTCACACTCACGAGGGGATGCATGCACCCCTGGCTAAGAAGCACTCATATACAGCGTTCTGGTAACGAAAGTACTGGAATAATTACCTCTATTTTCGTAGTTTCTTTACAACTTGGGTTTTCACAATTTTTGATATCTCTCTTGTTAACTAATTCTGTTGTGTTTATTGAAAGTGATAATTTTAACATGTACGAAACTAATTTTGGGCGCGTTCATTGTTCTTTGATCATTTATGGCAGCCATTTTTTAAGAGATCAAAATGGAACATAACTAGTGGCCCTTCACGTATGTTGTAAGAGGTGACTTTTGTGAGGCAATGCACGGGACTGGCAAGCTCAGCTAGTTAAAACACTTGGAGAAACAACTACCACAGCAAGCAGGCCCTGCGAGAGGGGGCCCAGCAAGGCTATTTGGACCGGACCTCACCCTCAGGGGGCCTCACCTAAACGTTTTTTTAAAAAACATGTCTTTCTTTTCATTAAACAATATTTATTCCACCGTAACAATGAGGGGGGCCTCAGATTCTGAAAGGGCCTAATCCTCATCTGAGGTTTCGCAGGGCCCAAATCCAAGTGCTTTTGACACAGGCTTCCTACAGGAGGGTTAGCCATTGCTCCCTAAATAACGTAAAAGATAATGATGATCGTTATCATCATCATCATCATCATCATCATCACTCCTCTTTTCGACCCTTACAGAGCATAGAGTCCACCCCTGAAGCTGGTCCCCTTGCAGGAAGCTTGTACCAACGCTTTCGTGTACTCATGCCGCGGTGATATATGTAGTAATTTGTTTTACATGATGATTATTCCTTATTTTCTGTGTGCAACTGAAGATGAAGAATCCCATCTGGTGTGTGGAGGATACACTATAGCAACAAGGCAGGTAACACATTAAGAACAATAAAAACAAAAAATTACACTTTTTAAACATGCACCATTTAATAAATAAAGCAAGAAATGGTTAAGACCACATGAAGTCTCAAAGAAAATAACAGAGAAATCGAGACCGAATGAGCAAATCTAATTATTTTCTTAGTCAAGGACACAGAATGTATGCATGTATCAAAAAAGAAACGTGCAGAAAGTTCTTTCCCCCCCCCCCCCCTCCCCCCCCCCCCCCCCCCCCCCCCCCCCCCCCCCCCCCCGCGCGGGGCCCCCTCGCTCCCCCCCCCCCCCCCCACCCCGCCCCCCCCCCCCCCCCCCCCCCCCCAATTAAACACATTATTTGTAATAAAATTATGAAACTGTAAACAATAAAACTGGGAAGTAATCATATTTTGAACAGTAAAAGAGTGGAAGTATGGGTAATAAAACAATCAATCTGTGCACAATAAAACTGGGAAATAAGTTAATTAAAATAGAGCCACTGGGTACAATAAAAGATAGAAAGTATTTGAAGTATTTAACCCATAAAAGCCAGATCCAAACCTCAGAAATGAGGTATCTGAGGAAGGTGGTTGAAGTAACAAGAAGAGACATAGTCCGCAACCAGACGATACGTCAAGGCCTTAAATCCTACCCCCTGCAGACCCAAGTAGAACAGTCCCAATTAAGATGGTTTGGCCATGTCTGCAGAATGGGAGAAGATCGGATACCACGACAAGCGTGGGAAACAAAGAGCCAAGGATCCAGACCCCGAGGACGACCCAGAGTCCGCTGGGAGGACAACATTAGACAATCTTTGAAGGATCGAGGACTAGAATGGAACCAGGCCAGGAGGAAGACAGCCGATAGGATAGTCTGGCGCTCTCTCTTCCAAACCTCTACACCTCACGGTAGAAGGGGAACGACTAAGTAAGTAAGTAAGTATTTGAAGTAAAACTGAGAAAATATTTGAGGTAACATAAATCAAATATTACGGTAAAATATAAAAAAAGTATGCAAGTAAAACAGAGGAAGTATGTATAAGTATGCATAATAAAGAGCAACCTTCATAACACAAATAAGAGGATGTACAGTAAAATGGAAGAAAACAGAGTAAACGCAATTTTTAAAAAAATATGTGCAGGAAAAAGATAAATCAGATACAATTAAACATAAAAATATAGGCAAAGTTGGAGAAACAAACACTGATATCAAAACAAGAATACAAAAAAGCAAGAAGAGCTTTCCATGTGTTGGGAAGCATATGGAGATCAAGAGAAATCTTGTCCAACACAAAAATTTGAATCTTAAACTCAAATGTCATGCCAGTCCTATTGTATAGCTCTGAAACATGGAGAAAAGCAAACATAGCAATCAAAAACCTATAGACTTGCATAAATGGGTGCTTGCGAAGAAAAAAAAACGGATTAAAATGCTATGACAAGGCCATTAATGAGGAACTAATGACAAGAACCAGATAAGTGCCAGTGGAACAAGAGATGAGAAGAAAACAATGGCGATGGACAGGACACACACTGATCAAACCTGTGTGTCACGAAATTGGACCGTTCAATGTTTCTTCCATTTTCCTTTCCCCCTTTTCTATTATTTATCATTTTCGCTGCACAGACCTCCGTAATAGAGTCATTGTTTCCATTTGTCACACTTCACTTCGTATGTCCAGACAAGCGTATCGCCCATCCCTGAGAGATTAATTGAATCACTAAACTTGTTAATACCACATTGACTCCAAGTAGATGCGAGCATGAAGTGTTTGCTTAACATTGCATAATCACTTCGGAATCGACTGTTAGGGAGAGGTGATTATAGATAAACGCAATCTTGGAAGACATTTTGAATAGTGAGCAGGAAGTGTGATACGAGGTATAAGTCAACTTTGACAACATTTTACGGATACCACAACTCCATATATGGACGATGACTGTATGAATTTTTCAAACGTATGAGTCATGGAAAATATTACATGAGGAAAAGTTATCATAACATGTACTTTGAATGTATTGGCTGGCATTTGAGGCGTGAATAAACTATCGCTATGATTGGGAATTTTGTCGAAAACGCCAGGTGGAAGCGTGGGCCGGGAACCTACGATATAACGTAGAAGAAGTTTGACATACGGCACTGCATTCCTGAAATCGTCAACGTAGACAGCTCGGACATTTGCCACAGAAAAGAATAGAGTTGGATTCTGAATTTATAGAATTGGATAAAAAGTATTAAGAGCATCTCTGTACATCAGTAGAAACTCGCCAATATTAATACGGAATCCGGAATTCTACAGGACCACTCACAAGTCACATAGGGATTCTGAAATAGAAGTAATACCCCAGACGTGTGTTCGAGGCATCTGTGTTAAGTTACCAAGACTATTCTACTGAGCAAAAAGTCTAAGATTTCTCAATTATTGAGGTGAATGTAACATATTTTGTATGCTGTGAATTTGACATGTTCATGATTCATACTAGGCTGGAAACCTCAGCATGTGAAAAAAAATACATTCCTGAACCACCACAAAAAAGGCTGGTGATTGCTTCATGCTAGTTCTCCCGGAAGAACCAAAAGCAGAGGTAACCCCAGACTCCGAATGGAGCAGGGAGTGAGTGATGATTACATCAACTTGTGAATAGTTGTATATTAATATTAGGTGAATGTATGTAAATTTAATATGCTCCTTCAGGCACAAGCCACTGCCGCTATCCAGTCACAAATTTTGTCTTAAATTAACTGACATACTGGCGATTTTTCATCACATGCCCTGAGTGATATGATATATGCTCAGGCAGAGTAAAAAATCTGAGAAAACAAACGGCTGACGGACAGGGGGAAAAGGCGCCTGATTAACATCAAGCAAACAGATATTTAGCAGTGGCATTTGTTCTTTTATTCCCTCTAAAGTTTGTGGTACCAGTACTAGGCGACCCGACTATTTGCAGTTCGACCCAGAGAGATCCTTTGCTGTACTACTCGACTGTGGTTCGAAGCTTGAGATCGACACCTGAAGATTCTTGCTTTGACTAGGAGCGGTTACTTCCCGATTGATCTGGAAACGTGCCCCTCAACACAGAGACGAAACTATAGAAAAGCAGGAGCGGCGCTTCAACATTTTGGCAAGATCAATTTTTAGGTGGCCAAAACCAAAGAACTGCATTCCAGTCCTAAAACCCAGTTTCAATGACGAAACTTAATTTTTCATAATCACCAGTCATATTTATTTACATTTGTTTCAAAGCAATCGATCATTAAATTTGTATATATATATTGATTTTGGTAACGTCATAGTTGAATTAATTATTACAGTGCGAACTGCACACGTGTGAATCCAGATTTTAACATATATATAGTAATATCTACAACTGAAGAGCCATTAAGAAGAATAATAATAATAAGAGGGATTTCGCTGAATTAAATCAGCTGGGGCTTGAACGAGCTAAATCATAAATATACATCTTCACAAAATGCGGCGTGTCAGATAAAAAGTTAACGTGCTCAGAAGCATTCAACATTGTTCTTGACTTCTGAAATATCTTGTGAAACTCCCTAGAGGTAGAAGCATCATTAACCTTCTATCTACAACACCGTCAAGAGTAATCTTGTGCGAAGGTAGACACATTTGAAGACCCACATTAGATACTCCAGGTTTTTGGCCACTGTTGGATCACTACTGCAGAGAAAAGGGGAGGCAAACCGTGACACTGTGAATAATTTTAGAAAGCAGTCTTGGTTCTGGAACCCTCAGGATAATAGAGGCAGGGATAGACCAAGAAGTACATGGAGAAGATAATTGGAGACAGAAGCGGAAATGATGAGTAAAGCATGCAAAGAGCTCGTGCTCATGGCACGTGACAGTAGGACTTGGCATGTGTTTGTTGAAGGCCTATGCTCCTTGGGGAGCTAAAGGCCTGATTAAACAGAAAAGAATGCACAGTAAAACAGCCACATCTGTAGCAAATTACATAAAAGATACCATACAAGGTCTACACACACACCAAACAGAGCAAGTATAAATAATAAAGTAGAGAGAAAAAGTCCGTCTGTGAGGAAAACCACGAAAAGCAAAGACAGAAATAAACATCGAGTTGGATGTGTTGGAAGTTGAATGATAACTATAAAGACGTGCTAATTTAATAATAAGATTCGATAAAAGAACTCTATAAAGAATAAAACTAATTTATTATCGTTATAAGAAGAAGTGAGACAATTTGCAGACGGATAAAGAAAGGAAAACAAGATACACATTTTAACGGCAGATACAGTCAACACGAATTTCAATTTTAAACTAACATAAACTGACTGCAAACAAACGATTTCGGCTGAAAAAATGATTAAGCTTAAAACGAAATCTTTTCCTAATACAGTATCAAAATAAACTCAGATATAACCCGGGAATGTATCAAGAAAAAATCGTTTTCTTACACTTCAGAGAGAAATATTAATATGGAAATAAATACAATAAGATGAAATGAGATAACAGAATACATCAAATAAATACTAAACTCTTTTAGATAAATAAAATTGCTGATTAAAATAAATAAGTAACGCAAACACAGATACAAACGCACGCACTGATAAATTAATTTACAAATTACTAAACCGTTACCAAGAAATATTCCGTCCCAGTAGCTGAAATACATTTTGTCTTAATTACTCCAACGAAGAGAAGCAGAAGTAACGAAGGTACAGTTGTAAATGGTAGCAGGATATATCTTTCGTATTTATGTCACAATCGCCGGCCTTTGGTTGCATCCGTTGTGTATTTTAACTTTTATTTTAATAAAATTTCATACGACATTTTTTTTAAAACCGTGGCATATTTTGACTCCTCCTTAACTTTAGACGAACACATACGTAATAATTTTCTGTCTTAACTAACAAGTAGGACAACTTTTTCCTTTCTTTTCCCGATGCCTAAAAAATGAATGTGGTTCCTAGACAGGAGGAATGATAGACTAATGAGAAGTTTACCTACATTTACTTTTAAAGGAAAAAAAATAAATTTAAGTAGGTGGGTGGTTGTTAGTTAACTTATGATGAAGGTAAGCCAGGGAGTAGCGTTAACACTGAATACGTTATGCCTGGATGAAGACGTGCACCGGCAGTAGGATGTAGATCAAGGTCGGCGGAAGGTAGATCGGATTATACCGGTAGATGACAAGGGGTAATTTGCTAGATATCTAGGTGGTGGGGAGGAAAGAGAATTTTAAAGCTAGAGAAATTTCTGAATCCCACGTAAGGCTTTTAACAGCTCGGCATCCTCAGGTGTAAAGGTAAAGTTAAAGTGGGTAGGATTGGCTAAGAGGTATAGCGTCTGATTCTAATTCTAAAGGGACCGGGTTCGGTTCCCAGAACAGGGAATATATTTGATGGAAATATATTTCAGAACCAGTGGGTCGTAATAATGTCATACGCCTCCTGATCTCCTGGGTAGTGAGATCGGATGTCTAGCCTTCTCGGATAAGGGTGAAAAAAATAGGAGGTCTCATGTGCAAGTTGCGCACGACAAAAATCCCATGGCAGTTGGAAATCGTTACGAGTAGGCCATACGGCCGTTTCCCTGGCAAAATTTCCAAAATTTAAGTAAACCTTTCAGCAACACAATTTTTGTTATAGAATGTGTGATTCCTGTATACACACATTGGGATACTGGCCGGTGCTACGGAGTTCGTGCACTGTGCTGAGATCCTTCTTGTGTGATGTAAGGGAGGAGATCGGAGCACTGATGGAGTTGTCCGTGTGCAGTGAAGATGGTCCTTAAAACCAGATCAAAGGTCAAGTTAAAGGTAGTCCCCTAGCAGAAACTTCGTAGGGGATTAAAGTGTTAGAGACTTCACCCTACTAGGTCCAGCATCGCGAGATGGGGGTGACCAGTTTCCTTCCTTGCTGCCTTTTCCTTCCCTAATTCAAAGAGCAGAGTCAGGCACCCATTTACAGCTGGGTAGACTAGAGCGTATCGGTACCATGATTCGAATCAGGCACCTCCGTCGCGAAATACCAGCGCTCTAACCACCCTGCTAATCGGACGCTCTGCTCCGTAAGAAGCGAAAGCCAAATTATGAAGATCCATAATATCTACACTGTTGAACAGCTTAGAATCTGGAACACAGCTAGCCAAGATCTGGCTCTACTGCAGCATTTTCTAAGCAGAATATTTAGCCGAACTTTTAAACCGACGTAAAAAAAAAATCTCCAGGGTGGAGCTTTCGTTCTTCACTTAATAAATATAATAACCGTTTAGGTCATTGTTTGTAATGAGCTTCATTAGATCGAAAATACTATAACAGCCGATGCACGTCCAACGATTGGAGGCTAACAGAGAGAGGAAAGATATATTTCGAACACGCAGATGGCACAAAGTGACGAGGACTTATAAAAAAAGATGGATGGGTTGTACGCAATTGAATATAAGAGATCTGGGAATGTCAACTGAAATCTGGGAATGTCAGCTGGGGAGACATAATTAAGATCTGGGAATGTCAACTGGAGAGATATAATAACAATCTGGTAATGTCAACTGGAGAGACATAATCAAGATCTGGGAATATCAACTGGGGAGACATAATAAAAATATGGGAATATCAACTGTGGAGACATAATCAAGATCTGGGAATGTCAACTGGGAAGATATAATAAAAATTTGGGAATGTCAACTTGAGAGACATAATCAAGGTCTGGAAATGTCAACTGGAATGATAAATATATCTGGGAATGTAAACTGGAAAGAGTTAATCGAAAATCTGGGAATACCGAGGAGAGAACATCGATATATAGAAACGCCGGTTTGAGAAGGGCTATAGAGATCTTGGAAGAATGCCAACAGGTGAGAGATGACCAAAATCAGAGAATACCACCTGGAGAGACATCCCCAAGATCTGAGAATACTAGCTAGAGAGAGATAATCGAGAGCTGAAAATACCAACTGGAGAGAGAGACCATCACGGCCTGATAATACCAACTACGGAGTGGCAACGATCTGAGAATGCCAACTGGAGAGAGACCAATGAAATCTGGAAATACCAATAAGAGAGAGATCACCGAGGTCTGGAAATGCCAAATGGTGAGATACCATTAAGAACTGAGAATGTCAAGTGGCGAGTACCATTAAGAACTGAGAATGCCAAGTGGAGAGAGACCACTAAAATCTGGGAGTCCTAGCTGGTGAAAGACCATAAAGGAAAGAGAAAAAAAATTAAAAAAGAACCACCAAGGACTTAAAAAATAAAGATGAACAGAAGAAAGTCCGTTTTCATCTTTCACATTAAACAATTGCACGGCACTTTAAGATGGTAATTACAACCACTGTAACATACAGTACATTAACCAAGTCTGGCTAACGTCCACTCTCAATTCTTCGGCTCTAAAACGGCAAGAGATGTGCAGCAACAAACGGTGGTTTTTCCCCGAGTCTATTTTTAGTACTCATTAGCGTTCAAAATACAAAATAAAAGCCCGAGGTCTTTATTCACCATGTTTCCTTTCCATTCCTATAGAGATGCCTAAAAGACATTTCAATAAGTTGTAATGCACTCCACGCCAGTTGCCATTCAATCATAAGTTTTTATTTGTTGGAGAAAGGAAGATTTTTATTGAGACTTCATGCTTTGGCGTCAGGGGGACAAAATGAATGTATTCATGCGCGTAGATCGTGAAGATACACATGGGCGACTACGCCAACGCCTAGAATTAACGTGGTGTAGAACATCTTGTATTCAGTCCCTTCAGCACTTACAGATGCGTTCTTATTTAGCGTCCAAACCATAACTAAGACGTTCAGAAAGCGTAAACTCTTTCAAAACATCACTGCCACTAATTTTAGTTGCGGAAGGTGATGAATTATTATGAAAGGATATAGATTAAGAAGACATTCTAAAAGAGATTAAGGGTAACAAGTGCGTACATTACGGTGGATTAACAGATTATGATCTTTGAGAGGAACGTAAAAAAAATTGTTACAGCTCATTTTGAAATATCAGTCTAGACATGTTATGTTGGAGGTGGTGATGGGAGCCTGCTTGGTGATCATCTTGGAGGTGGTGATAACAGCCTGCTTGGTGATCATCTTGGAGGTGGTGATAGGAGCCTGCTTGGTGATTATCTTGGAGGTGGTGATGGGAGCCCGCTTGGTGATCATCTTGGAGGTGGTGATAGGAGCCTGCTTGGTGATTATCTTGGAGGTGGTGATAGGAGCCTGCTTGGTGATCATCTTGGAGGTGGTGATAAGAGCCTGCTTGGTGATCATCTTGGAGGTGGTGATAGGAGCCTGCTTGGTGATTATCTTGGAGGTGGTGATGGGAGCCCGCTTGGTGATCATCTTGGAGGTGGTGATAGGAGCCTGCATGGTGATCATCTTGGAGGTGGTGATAAGAGCCTGCTTGGTGATCATCTTGGAGGTGGTGATAGGAGCCTGCTTGGTGATTATCTTGGAGGTGGTGATAGGAGCCTGCATGGTGATCATCTTGGAGGTGGTGATAGGAGCCTGCTTGGTGATCATCTTGGAGGTGGTGATAGCAGCCTGCTTGGTGATCATCTTGGAGGTGGTGATAGGAGCCTGCTTGGTGATCATCTTCACTTTCCTTTCTGCTCTATACGGAGCATGAAGCCACACCTTGCAGGAAGCCTGCATCAAGCACTGACATGTTCTTGCATCGGTGGTTTCTGAAGCAGTCTGTCTTACATGATGAGGTTGCCTCAAAAACCACATCTGCAAGACCATATATAACAGAGTGCCTGTTAAGTACCTCACAGCAAGGCGATGGCGCCGTTTGGATGGTCCTTGGTTCGATTCCTAGTAAGCCTATCTCTTTTATTTCTTTTCTGTTGTCTAGTGTCCTTCTTTCTGTCCAAAAAAATACCTGTTAATTACGTTTATTTATTTACTTATTTATTTACTGTATGAGCATGCTTCCTGCGGGACTTGATACAGTCGTGGGTCCAGGCTCCATTAGAAGCATAAAGGAACACCATGCTGATTATTATTAAAGGGTATTTCTAATTTTGAGCTTACAGCAAGACTTCTTCAACATTATTTTAATACTCGTATAGCACTTTTTTTTTCTTTCAAATTCGCATAAAATGCGACACGTTGTACATTCCCGGAAATATCAACCTAGTCTCACAAAACAGGAAGAATTGTTTTGTGACTGTCATAGTTCCTGTCTCGAATCAAATAACGATAACTCCAAAGAATTCAGACCACAGTTGTAAACAATAAACACATAAATCAGAAGTGACGTAGCTGAAGGTAAAAATAACACGAATGACGTAGAGAAATCAATTTACTGAGGAAATATACACACACACACACACACATATATATCAGGTAGTCCCACTGCCATAGGGAATCGACATGTTAGAGACCACTATATTAAGCTCGGCTTTTAATGAGGTGTGTGTGTGTGTGTGTGTGTGGGGGGGGGGGGGGGGGGGGGGGGGGGTTGGTTTCCTTACTTGCTGCCTTTGCCGTACCAAACTCAAAAGCAAGAATCAGGTAATCATTAACAGCTGGGTATACCGGAGCGTGACGCAACCAGGTTTCGATTTCGGAACCCGTTAAATGCACGCGAGAGGAAAGCGCTGTAAACGCTCAGCCAATCGGGCGCTTCGAGGATATATTACAAGTTGAAAATTCTTTGAACCAAGTCCACGAGGATTCTCAGTTCTCCTATGCACGAGCCCAAAATGCAGACCATCTTTACACTCCCCTAGTTATCTGACAGCTAGAAGGATATGACGTCAATGACCTGCTACTGTCACTTATAAATTATTTGTCTGGTTAGTAATGAGAAATAGTATTTATTTGTGTTTTTCCCCCCAAAAATACTCCCACCTGTTTCTCTTTTGGTTTTAAATTATTCTATACACAGGTTCAAATATTTAACTGTACACATGCGCAGCTTTGTCACCATGACGGATTTCTAGACGGAAATGACGTCATTGATGTATCACTGTCATAAAAATACGTTATTGTCATTAATATTTGAGATAACTGGAGGGGGCGGGGAACTTCCTTTCTTAATTCTCCACTTCCTGTTCTATTGTTCATCTTGATCCTTCACTCCTTATTAGATGAGTACTCTGAAAGATATCAAGTCAAACACTTGATCCTTCACTCCTTATTAGATGAGTACTCTGAAAGATATCAAGTCAAACACTTGATCCTTCACTCCTTATTAGATGAGTACTCTGAAAGATATCAAGTCAAACACTTGATCCTTCACTCCTTATTAGATGAGTACTCTGAAAGATATCAAGTCAAACACTTGATCCTTCACTCCTTATTAGATGAGTTCTCTGAAAGATATCAAGTCAAACACTTGATCCTTCACTCCTTATTAGATGAGTACTCTGAAAGATATCAAGTCAAACACTTGATCCTTCACTCCTTATTAGATGAGTTCTCTGAAAGATATCAAGTCAAACACTTAATCCTTCACTCCTTATTAGATGAGTACTCCGAAAGATATCAAGTCAAACACTTAATCCTTCACTCCTTATCAGATGAGTACTCTGAAAGATATCAAGTCAAACACTTGATCCTTCACTCCTTATTAGATGAGTACTCTGAAAGATATCAAGTCAAACACTTGATCCTTCACTCCTTATTAGATGAGTACTCTGAAAGATATCAAGTCAAACACTTGATCCTTCACTCCTTATTAGATGAGTACTCTGAAAGATATCAAGTCAAACACTTGATCCTTCACTCCTTATTAGATGAGTACTCTGAAAGATATCAAGTCAAACACTTGATCCTTCACTCCTTATTAGATGAGTTCTCTGAAAGATATCAAGTCAAACACTTGATCCTTCACTCCTTATTAGATGAATACTCTGAAAGATATCAAGTCAAACACTTGATCCTTCACTCCTTATTAGATGAGTTCTCTGAAAGATATCAAGTCAAACACTTAATCCTTCACTCCTTATTAGATGAGTACTCTGAAAGATATCAAGTCAAACACTTGATCCTTCACTCCTTATTAGATGAGTACTCTGAAAGATATCAAGCCAAACACTTGATCCTTCACTCCTTATTAGATGAGTTCTCTGAAAGATATCAAGTCAAACACTTGATCCTTCACTCCTTATTAGATGAGTACTCTGAAAGATATCAAGTCAAACACTTGATCCTTCACTCCTTATTAGATGAGTACTCTGAAAGATATCAAGCCAAACACTTGATCCTTCACTCCTTATTAGATGAGTTCTCTGAAAGATATCAAGTCAAACACTTGATCCTTCACTCCTTATTAGATGAGTACTCTGAAAGATATCAAGTCAAACACTTGATCCTTCACTCCTTATTAGATGAGTACTCTGAAAGATATCAAGTCAAACACTTGATCCTTCACTCCTTATTAGATGAATACTCTGAAAGATATCAAGTCAAACACTTGATCCTTCACTCCTTATTAGATGAGTTCTCTGAAAGACATCAAGTCAAACACACGCAAAAATAAGAATCTTCAACTCAGATTTTAAAAAATTAAATAAAATTTTCCCTCGTTTTGGCGAGGCGCGTCCTGTTCAACCTAGTCGGTTATATTAGGGCGCATGTCCAAATATAGAAGACCTTCAGGTCTGGTAGTATTTATTTTAACTCAGATGTCAAGTCAGTTCTATCGCATGGCTACGAAACATGGAGAACAACAAAAACCAGAAACCAAGATATTGCAGACTTTCATACATGGGTGCTTTCTTAGAACAGAGGGATTGAAATGTAATGAATGTGGAACTGATGACAAGAACCAGACAAGTACCAATGGAACAATAGATGACAAGAACCAGACAAGTACCAATGGAACAATAGATGACAAGAACCAGACAAGTACCAATGGAACAATAGATGACAAGAACCAGACAAGTACCAATGGAACAATAGATGACAAGAACCAGACAAGTACCAATGGAACAATAGATGACAAGAACCAGACAAGTACCAATGGAACAATAGATGACAAGAACCAGACAAGTACCAATGGAACAATAGATGACAAGACAACGCTGACGACGGGTTTGACATATTGTGGACGCCTTTTTATAGCAATACCAGGCAGTCCGTGTTCTGTAATTTCTATGGAAAGAGAAAACGTGATAGACCAAGAAAACACGGAAAAGAGAACTGAAGACGAAAATGAAAATGGTGAGAAAGACATGGAAATAAAGGTATTGGCTGATTGATTGATTGATTGATTGATTGTTAAAGATCTTGCAGGTTGTTGGTTCTCTCTGGTAACTATATCTATTTTAAACACATAAAGAAGGGAAACCCGAGGCCCGTTAACAGTAAATAAATATTCCACACACATATAAATGTATGTTTTCAGGCACTCGTGAATAATAAAGATGTAGAAAACTAGACAACAGAAAAACAACAGACGTGAGTGGCTTACCGGGGAATTGAACCCAGGACCTTCCGTGCGGCACCCCCGCCTAGCTATGGAAGCGAATCACACTATCCTCCCTGCCAGCTAAGCACCAAAACTATATCTGCTATTTCTTAATTTGGTCATCTTGGTTTTATTGTTGTTGTTTCTACTGCGTTTGTCTTTAGCTTTTTTGTTTCCAAGATATTGTCGTATGTTGTCACAATATACTACAATGTTTTGGAAAATTATTGACCGGATTATGGAGTTCAATAACTTTGAGCAGATATGAGTATTACGGATACATGATACTGAATGTGCAGCCTCAACCAAAGGAATTTTATTTGTGACACTTATTCAAATTTACAAAATGGGGGTTGGAGTGGCTTAGAGGTATGGCGACCGTCTCGTATTCAAGAGGTACCGGGTTCGAATCCAGTTGAGGGATTATAATTTATTGAAATATTTTTTTCAGAACCAGTGGTCCTAATTACGTCATACTCCCCCCTGGTCACATGGTTAGTGAGATCGGATGCCTAGCCTTCACGGAAAATGGCGAAACAATAGGAGGTCCCGTGTACAAGTTGCGCACGTTAAAAATCCCACGGCAGTTGGAAATCGTAAAGAGTAGGCTTATCAGGCCGCTGCGCTGGCAACATTTAAAAATTAGGAAACCTACCTACCACAAAAATATTTATAGAATGTGTGATTCCTATACATTATATACACACATTGGGATTCTCGCCGGTGCTACGGAGTTCGTGCACTGTGCTGAGATCCTCCTTGTGTGATCTAAGGGAGGAGATCGGAGCACTGATGGCGTTGTCCGTGTGCAATGAAGATAGTCCTTAAAAACCAAACCACATTCAAAATGAAAAGCTTAGGAATGTGTTTGTCAATATGTTTCCTCTTTGAACACCCTCTGTAACAGGTACAATGTCCAGCCGATAATCCAGTTCTTGCCAAGTGTTTTGCAGCAGCACAGGTGCCATCAATTTCAATGAATGTGATCAATAATATTATTTTGGGTTAAGGCTGCAAATGCAGTATCATTTATCCGTAACAATCGTATCTGATAAAGGTTATTGAACTTCATAATCCGGTCAAGACACCTTTATTTTTTAAATTCTTATCTACACGGAAAAATTACACGCAAGACCAAGTTTTTAAAGTTTTGTTCCGTGTTTAAGAAATTAGTGTACACCCACACTAAATTATAGCAGCATTAAGTATACAGGAAAAGGTAGTCCTCTAGCAAATACTATCGTAGGGGAGTGAAGTGTTGGAGACTTCACTATGCTGGGTCTAGTATTACAAGGTGAGATAACTAGTTCCCTTACTCGCTGCCTGTGCTTTCCCTAAATTAAAAACACAGTCAAGTACCCCTTGTACACCTGGGTAGATCGGTGTGTGACGCTGCACGATTTCGAACCCGGAACCCGGTAAATTTGTCGCCAGAACCAAGCTCTCTACCCACCCTGCCACTTGGACATTCCGTGTTTCATATTACTTGTTCTTTCACAACATTCTCTCCCTGGTTTATCAATTCTATTGCTGGACTTTTCTGTGCTACAGTGTATTATTCAGTGATCAGTGTTCAGTATCATCTCTCTTTGTCTTCCGTTATCTCTATTTCCAGCAATTTTACCAGTTGTAACCATGTGCTGAAATCCCACCCCCTGCAGACCCAAGTAGAACAGTCCCAACTAAGATGGTTTGGCCATGTCTGCAGAATGGGAGAAGATCGGCTACCACGACAAGCATGGGAAACAAAGAGCCAGGGATCCAGATCCCCAGGACGACCCAGAGTCCGCTGGGCGGACAACATTAGACAATCTTTGAAGGACCGAGGACTAGAATGGAACCAGGTCAGGAGGAAGACAGCCAATAGGATAGTCTGGCGCTCTCTCTTCCAAACCTCTACACCTCACGGTAGAAGGGGAACGACTAAGTAAGTAAGTAAGTAAGTAACAATGTGCTTAACTTGCTTCTTCTCAAAATATGTCCATGAAAGGTGAGTTGCATCTGTCTGATACGTGAAATAGGTTTTTGCACTCTGGCATTTTTCATCACGGCGTCACCGATAAAATCTAGCTCCTCGTGCTATGAAATATGGAAGGAACTACAACTAAAAAGATACGGACTTTGATAAATGGGTGGTTTCGCAGAATACATACGGATTAACATTGGTATGACAAGATCAGACACTTGGAACAGATGACGAGAACCAGACAAATTAGTGCCAGTAGAACAAGAGATAAGAAAAGGACGCTGGCGATGGACATGTTACACAGTGAGGAAACTTACATGGCAGTCCTTGTTCCGGAACCCCTAGTGTAAAAGTGGTAGAAAGAGATGGAAGAACACATAGAGGAGAGAACTTCTTTATGTGAATTTCTTCCGCTTCCTCTCATACCCTCATTTTGTCTCTCATGGTAATATTAATGGCTTTTCTTTTGCATCTCACCTCACAGGACGTGAATTCCTCTCCTGTTATTTGGCTAAGGAGTAGCATACTTCTTCTAGAACTGGCTCTGGGTGTTCTTTGTGCAGTTCTTTTTTTAAAGCTATGTTTGGTTAGTGCTGTTATCCCTTCACATGATGTCCTTCCCTCAGTTAGAATTTTACGTTTTCCTCCTTTGGCAAAGTCTATCTGCTTTTCATATCCTTATATATTGCGGTGGGCAGGAATTCAGTGTAAATTCACTTTATTGAATTCATAGCGACTTCCCATTCACGCCGTAAGAGACTGTGTATTACATGGTTGTTGAATTGGTTTGGCTATTTAAGGACCATCTTCATTGCGCACGGACAACTCGATAAGCTTTCCGATCTTCTTCCTTAGATCACACAAGAAGGATCTCATCACAGTGCACGAACTCCGTAGCATACAGTAATCACGCATTCTATAAATATTTTTGTGGTAGGTATGTTTCCTAATTTGGTTTTCACATTTTGAAAGGTAAGCGGCCGTATGGCCCATTCTTTACGATTTCCAACTGCCGTGGGATTTTTAACGTGAACAACTTGCACATGGGACCTCCTTTTTTTTGCCCGTATCCGAGAAGGTTAAACATTCGATCTCACTACCCAGGAGATCGGGGGGGGGGGGGATATAACATTGTTTTTAAGGTTTCTTAGGATAGTTATCACTAAGAATCTGCGAGTAGCACTATCTATGACTTCAGCCATTTCCCTGTTTCATAGACTTTATTCAGATGTTCTTATTGCTTCTGCCTCAAAAAAAAGGATCCCGTTACACGCCCATTGAGGCATATTGGGAATATGGTGTTAGGCCCATATTTTCTTGACCATCGGCACACTAGGGGTGATGTGGTCAACATCACGCCGGCCGCCTTAACCTTCCCAGAGTTGCTCTGGCACCTAGTTGGGGCTGGGTCGACCCGGAGCCGTTTACGGCCTAAAAAATCCCACCTCATCTGGGGATCGAACCACAGACCACTGAGCTAGGAAGCCAGTGCACTAACCACTATGCTACCGCGGCTCAGCTTTAAAGTTATTTGCAAATTTTCCAGTGCCCACTGAGAAATACATCTCATGTCCTTTTTTTCTATACTATGCGAAGACGTTTGTTCGGAATGTATTCTATATATATATATAAATTATGCCAAACGGTCAAAATATTAAGCATTTGTTAAGAACAAAACTAAAACAGCAAAATGGATTTATAAAACATTTAAGACACAATAAAAAAGTTTTAAGAAATAATTATTCATACTTGCCACTTTCGTGTAGCCTCTCGTACACCACATTCTGCTATTTCCAAAATCGATACTCTGTCATTATTATCGATGGCATCTTTAAACAAATTTGCTTTCGACTTTCCATAAAACAGCAAGTATAAAACATTTAAGACACCGGAAATAATTTTAACTTGCCACGTGTAGTCTCGGTATTTCCAAAATGTATTATTATTCGAATTTCTTTACTTTCTCCTCGGTCAACGAATTCTTATCTCCTCGGTCAACGCCTTCTTCTAATCAGTGTTTCCAAGTCATAATTTTCCTGTTTTGTTCCGTAGTTCAAGAGATTATAGTCCTAGTTTGTGCGCATTTAAAATAAAAATTCATGAACAAAAAATCATGTTTAAACCCTGTTTGGATATTAGGTTATATAGAGACTATAGGTTATATAGAGACTATAGGTTATATAGAGACTATAGGTTATATAGAGACTATACTTCATTTACTTTTTCGTGTCCCTCTTGCAGTGAAGCGTCGCAAGGAGCTGACATATTTGTTGTTGAGCCAAGTATGTCGCACTAGTTGCTGTGAGATCGTGTTGTTGTTGGATTGCTGTAATATTGTCTATCCATCTTCCTCTTGGATTTCCTTGTACTCTAAAACCAGAGTTTGGTTTGTTTGTTTGGTTTTAAGGACTATCTTCATTGCAAACGGACAACTCCATCAGTGCTCTGATTTCTTCCCTTAGATCACACAAGGAGAACTCCGTAGCACCGTCGAGAATCCCAATGTGTGTTTAAAGGAATCACACATTCTATAAATATTTTTGCGCTGGGTATGTTTCTAATTTTTAAATTTTGCATGGGTAGCGGCCGTAAGGCGGACTCTTCACGGTTTTAACTGGCATGGGATTTTCAACGTGCGCAACTTGCACACGAGACTTCCTAATTTTTCGCCCTTATGCGAGAAGGCTAGCCATCCGATCTCACTACCGAGGAGATTAGGGGGGAGTAAGTCATCATTAGGACCACTGGTTCTGAAAGAAAAAAAATCCATAAATTATATTCCCTCAACTGGGAATCGAACCCGGTACTTCTGGAATTCGAGGGGACGCCATTCCTCTTAGCCACTCCGACCCCTACTGTTGTAGGCACCTAGTGGTAGTTGATCGAGCTACAAAGTCATAAGACGATCAAAGAAATTTATTTTCTCTCTGTATATGTATTTGACATAAGAAATAGTTTCTACACTTATTCTGATGTCATCATTTCTTATTCTGTCTCTCCTGGTAATATTAATAGTTTTTCTTGAGCATCTAATCTCACGATGTGATTTTCTTCTCCTGTGCTTTGGTCAGCGACCATGTTTGACACTGGAAGCAAATGCACGGAGGCATACCTGGAGTCATACTTATATGACCACCAGCTTTGCACAATGCTATAGTATGTAGATTTGGATGTGAACTTTTGTCTGCGAAGCTAATTACACCCTCATTGACTCTTGAAATCATCTACCCACTGTCAGGGATTCCCTCTGTGGTGAAACTTGTTGAGTGCCTAGCTTTTCACACTAAGCGTGGAGGAGTCACTTGAGCCCCAGACGTAACTGGCTTTTACCTGGTTGCATGCATGCAGGAGGATCTCACCATGGACCCCATGATAGACAAAGGATCCCGTTACATGCCCATTGAGGCATAGTGGGAATATAGTGTTAGGCCCATATTTTCTTGATCATCGGCACAGTAGGGGGGAATGTGGTCAGCATCACACCCGCCGCCTTAACTTTCCGAAGAGTTGTTCTGGTACAAAATTCATGAGGCTGGGTCGGCTTCGGAGCCGTTTGTGGTCTAAAAAATGCACAGTGTGCCACATGCTTCTTCCTACTAGCTTGGGACCAGATGTGATGATCCTTTAAAAGCAAACCAAGCTGGAAAAACTGGAGCTCATGGCTTCAATTCAACACGTTTCGGAACGGCAGAAAAGCCACAAGAAAAAGCCTAGATCTACGTTGCAGATAATACCAAGGTCTCTTCAACTTGGTATTGGCTGCAAAAGAGCGAACAGCGCAGCAGCCATAGTTAAACAACAACAACGTTGACAGCGAAGTGTTGGTAGAAATATACAATTTATCAATTATCAATTAGTTTCCATAGTGATATCCGGATGTATGAGTCGTAGTAACAGTTAGTAAGTTAATACGCTGCCTTTTTGACATCTTGTTTCAATTTCTCTGTCAAGGCATGGAGTTTATAATAACATATAATATATTCAATTAAATTTAGTCATCATCATGTGTCTTTTTACATGGCCAAAATATTTTAGCTGCCTAGTTTTGATCTCCTTCGTTAATTCTCTTTTCATACCTAGCTTTTCTAGGATCTCTTTATTTGTGTACTTCTCTTTCCATGACACATGCCTCACTCTTCTATATATCGACATCTCAAGAGCCTCAATTTTTATTCCAACTGCTTGTTCGTTGTCCATGCTTCTACCCTCTCCTCTCTCTCTCTCTCTCTCTCTCTCTCTCTCTCTCTCTCTCTATATATATATATATATATATATATATATATATATATATATATATATATATATATATATATATATATATATATATATATATGTTAAGCGTTTGATAACAGTTTGAATAAACAGCTCACCATCTATATATATTGACATCGCTTCTCGTGGTGGAAAGAGCCTCAATTTTTATTCCAACTGCTCTTAGGGAAGGCAAAGGCGGCGAGTTCGTTGTCATAAAATGGGCCTTCTTACAACGGAGTATCTGTGAGCGTCTTCTCTCTCTATCTCTACTCTCTCTCTCAATTAGTTCATGCTCTCTCTAACAAATTCCTACTGAGAATCATAAAAATCTTATATATAGAATATAATATATATATATATCTCTCTTATATTTGTATATATAAACATTATATTTATATATATATATAATATATATTTATATACTTATGGTATATATTATAAATATGTTTATTATTATATATATATATGGAGATTATATTTTCTATATATAATATTATATGTATATATATGTATATCTCCCTGGTATATATATATATATATACTATATATATATATATATATATATATATATATATATATATATATATATATATATATATATATATATATATTCTGCACTGCTGTATGGTGTAGAAACATGGACAATGAATAAGCAATTGGAAGAACGAATTGAGACTCTTGAGATGTGAATGTATAGAAGAATTGGGTGCATCTCCTGGAAAAAGAAGAAAACAAATAAGGAGGTCCTAGAAAATGTAGGTATGAAAAGAAAACTAGTGAGGGAGATCAAAGTTAGGCAGCTAAAACATTTTGGCCACACAGACAGGCATAACACCTTGCAGAAGACCATAATAGTAGGGACAGTTGAAGGCAAACGTGCGATATAAGTGGGAAGATAACATCAAGAGATGGACAGGAAAGAGTCTATCAGAGTGCACCACCAAGACAATGAGACAGAAGACGTTGGAGATCCATTACAGCCAACCGTCGTTGTGGAGATGGCAGCTGATGATGATGACTTCTTACGGAGCATGGATCCACCACTGTAGCTGGTCTCACTGCGGGAATTATGCACCACGCAGTCACAAGCTCTTGCAGCGGTGGTGTCTGTAGCTATTTGTTGTACATGGTAAGTTTGCCTGCCCCATGTACAATCTCATATTAGTCACCTTGTACGACTGCCTCAGTGTGATATAGTCTTATTTTTTCTTAATGTCATCATGGACCTCCCGGGGAACTACACTAGCATCTAGGCAACATCTTTTCTATAATTTCTAATAATTTATTCCATATTTTAAAAAGGATCCCGTTACACACGCCCACTGAGGCATATTGGGAATACGGTGTTAGGCCCATATTTTCTTGACCATCGTCACACTATGGGTGATGTGATCATCACCACGCCTGCCTGTTCTTTCTATGTCTCTACAGAGAACCCAGAGAACTATACGGGACATTTAGTATTTAGACTTTATTTATTTAAATTTATTTAGTGTTTAGACGTTGTTTATTTCGATTTATTTAGCGTTTATTTATGTAGATTTATTTAGTATTTAAATTTATTTAGTATTTAGACTTTATTTTTATTTAAACCTTTTTAGTATTTAGACTTTTCAAAAAATTAGACTTGTTAAGCACTTAAACTTTACTTACTTAGATTTATTTAGTATTGAGACTTTATTTATTTAGACCATTTAGTATTTAGATGTTATATAGTATTTAGATTTACTTAGTAATTATACTTGCACTTATTTAATATTTCGATTTTTTAAAATGTAGACTTTAGCATTTAAATTGTATTTAGTAATTAGACTTGTTTAGTAGTATGCATATTTGTGTGTGTTAATTTTAGACGTATTTAGTATTTAGAATTTATTTATTTATGCTTATTTAGTATTTAGACTTTATTAGTATTAGACTAGGCTTTATTTATACTTTTTTAGTATTCTTCTTCTTCGATCCTTAGCCGCCGACCGTCAAAGCAGTCAGTGGCAATCACGCCTAGTGGCGTCTTGTAGGGCAACAACAAATTTATTCCCCTTTGCTCGGTCGGTGGCCATCCTTCGTACAGTGCCCCAACTCTGGTTCATTCAGAGACAGCCTCTACCACATTTCTACCATCTCACTCGTGAAAATCTATTGCTATTACTACTTCTCACTGTGACTATCACTTATTCTAATCTATTCAGAAGGGACCAACCGAAGTCTTAATTCTCCTATCAAAAATCTACGACACGTACTCCTGTCTTCACCTCAAAGGTTAGGTTGCTCTGCCCAACACTACACGTAAAGTTGGCATAGAGGCTTTTTATGATTGACACTATGCAGCTTGGAATTCCATAAGCCCTCAGTATTTTCCATAAACTGTCCCTATGTATACTGTCAAAAGCCTTTTCAAAATCAACGAAATTAATGTACAGCTGTCTTTGCCATTCTGAGCACTGCTCTATAATGTTCCTGAGAGTAAATATATGATCTACACATCTTCTGTTCTTTCTAAATCCTGCTTGTTCTTTCCCCAGTTTGTGGTCTACTGCTTTTGAAATTCTCTGTATAATTATCCTGCCTAGTATTTTGCTGCGAACTGAGAGAAGAGTGATTACTCTCTGTCACAGTATAATATCTACACTTTCATGACATTGTCCTCTAAGCTCGTATCAAACTGCGAGAGGTCACACAATCAACATACTTGTAAACGCCATTCACAAAGCGTACACGAAGGCGTGCTGACAATCTCCCTTTTAATCATAACAATGAAACACGTAGGAATTCAATAATAATAGCAATACATTGTCAGCAATAACCACAAGGTTGGATCATCAAGTCCTACTACCCCTGGACTATACAACAAGGCTGTACAACAGCCAGCAACCATAAAGAGAGCACGATTAATATGCAATGCGGCTTCTAAAGCCGGCCAACTGACATCTTTCTCTGTCAGGCTTCCTGTTCACTCCATTTCATTGCACCCCTTTGCACCATTTTCTTTAAAGCTGACGTGCGCACCAAAATACATGTTTATTCCACCAAAGTCCATGTGCGCAACAAAAGATATTCTGTGACATCTACCCCCTTCCCCAGAAAAGAAAACGGAGTTTTCTTCTCTCTGAGAGTAGTAGATTGCACACCAAACAACAAAATATTAGACAAGTTCAACCAAACAAAAAAAGAAAAAAAAATTTACACTGGTGTACGTAGACGTCGTGCCTACGAACACATATATCTCATGTCCCAAAAATTACAATCTAGACAGAGCATCTGCCACGACATTAAGTCTACCCTCTAATGGGATAATTGTGAACTGGAACTGTTGTAGCACAAGGCCCAACGAGTCAACCGTGAGCTTGTCGACTTCGACGATTTCAAAAACAGTAGAGGTCGATGATCTGTCTGAAGTATAAACTGGGACCCTATCAAGTAACGGGACAGTTTTGACACTGCCCATACTATAGCCAGGCATTCTCTTTCGATTGTTGAGTACCTGGTCTCTGCCGGTAACAGTTTCCGACTAACATACATCACAGGATGTAGTGTATCCTCGTGGTCTTGCATAAGACATGCGCCAATTCCCACAGATGACGCGTCGGTACGCAGTATAAAGGGTTTGCTCAAATCAGGCAAAAGAAGGATTGGTCGTCTGGAAAATAACTCCTTGATTTTTGATAATGCTTTCTCGCATTCTGCCGACCATACAACCCTGTTAGGCATCCCTTTACTAGTAAGAGAGGTTAAAGCATCAGAAATTGTAGAAAATTGAGGGATGAACTTGCGATAAAAATTGACAAGTCCCATCAGGCTTCTGACCTGCTTCTTAGTCCTAGGTGCTTGTAGTTCTAAAATTTTTGTAACCGTGCCAGTCTCGGGTTTTAATAGATTATTACCTACGATAATACCCAAATAGCTCAACTCACTAAAAACCGATACAAATCTTACTAGGGCGTGCCGTTTAAACCATGCTTACGTAAACAACGCAACAGGGAAGACAACCCCGACATATGTTGTTCCCATGTTTCAAGGAACAGGCAGATGTCATCGATGTACGTAATCACGTCCGTACGATGACCTAGTAACTTTCTCATCATTCTTACGAAAGTTGCGGGTGCATTAACTAGCCCGAAACACATAAAATTTAAACTGAAATAAACCCTTTGGGGTGTGGAAAATGCCGTCAAAGGTTTAGCCGACTCGACAAGAGGAACCTGCCAGTATCCCCGAGATAAATCCAGTTTACT
>JAMPIV010004018.1:0-160036 GCA_024509875.1 Oreohelix idahoensis
AGAGAGATGAGGAAGCGAGCTGGGATAAGATCCTCAAGCCTTGTTTTTAAAAGTAATTGGTCAAAATGTCGACACCTCCAGGCAAAGGAGACTTCTATATGAAGAACAAACGGATATATTAGAAGGCTGGAACAGGATCCAATTGTCAGGGACACTGACTTCCTAAAAGGTATAGGGCAGAGTTAATAAGGAGCTTACATGTTGGGAAAGATGGGGACCATGAGAAAATAGGTACCATCATCCAAAAGATTGCTCAAAATTATTATTGGCCCGAGGAAATGATTGACATTGAGAATTTTGTAGAAGCATGTGGCATATTACATGAGGGAACACCCACAAGTGGGAAAATTGATCAGGACCTAGACACGCCACGGGGCAAACTTAGGCCTGACAATGGAAAGAAAAATAAAATTAATAATGTAGACACAGTGGAATGGGAGCCCCCTTTTCACAGTCAGTCTTCACTTGGATGTTTTACAATGGCCACAATGCATCGAGTACAAAGAAATGTTTTACCCCAGGATAAACCGACAATCCCTCGGTCGGAATCGTATGAACTGGGTGAAAATAAAAGAGAGAGAAGATCTCTCACAAGGAATTTAAAGTGGGAAGAAAACCCCAAGAAAAAAATTGGTAGTGGTCGATTTGTGAATGATGATTCTAGGAAGAAAAGTCCTCACTATAATGCTTCCAATGGAAGAGACCATACCGGTGCCTGGAAAAACACGTCAACAAATTTAAAGGTCAATATGTAGCATTGTTAAGGACCTGGACCGATGAAAAGGCAGAAGAAAATATTACCTCATCATACCAATATGTGAATGAGCTGACCACTCGTCTTAAAACTGGCTGGAAACTTGCCAATGAAAATTTAAGACAAGCCAGGAAAAAGCATGCTGCCTATTACAGTAAGAAAGCGAAGGATCGAGAATTATTTGTGGGAGAGAAGGTGCTCCTTCTACTGCCCGGCAGCCAGAATAAATTGCAAATTGGATGGCAAGGTCCATATACAGTTCTAGAGAATGTGTCTAGAACAAATTATAAGATAGATAAGAAAGGGAAAGAGAAAATCTATCATGTGAATCTCCTGAAGAAATATCTGGACAGAGAAAACCAGGAAGAGACACACCTACTGACCTTGTCTGTTGCAATGCAGATGAAAAAGGAACCACTCACTTCTCATGAATATCCTTTACATCCCTGTGAAACCGCTGCACAGGTGAAAATCAGCACACACTTAACGGAAAATCAGAGGGAGAGGGTTCATCAGGTTCTGAATAATCATACAGATGTGTTAACGGACCGTCCGGGGCATACAAATTTATTGGAGTATGATATGAAACTCATAGACCAAACACCAATCTGTATGAAAGCCTATTCGATTCCGTTCGCTAAGGAGAAAGCTTTAAGGGAGGAGATAGATTATCTGTTGAGAGAAGGGATTATCTCGCACAGTGAATCTTCCTACAGCTCCAGTGTGGTTCTGTTGAGAAAACCCTCTGGAGAACACCGGCTGTGTATAGATTACAGGAAACTGAATGCTGTCACAGGTCAGGTGGATCCATTACCTGATACAAATCAGCTGTTTGCCAGGCTGAATAGAGCTAAATATTTCTCTAAAGTGGATCTGAGCAAAGGCTACTATCAGATTCCAGTAAAGCCGGAAGTCAAACCTTATTTAGCCTTTAGCACCTCGGAAGGACATTATGAATTTAATATGTTGCCATTCGGGCTGAAAAATGCACCGAGTGTGTTTTCGGGGATGATGAGGAAGTTACTGGATCCCCTGAAGAATCCATGCATCACCAACTTCATGGATGATATTCTCATAGCAACAGAAACATTTGAGGAACACATTAACTCTCTGAATATGTTGTTTGATCGACTGAGAGAGACCAATTTGACAGCTAGACCGACGAAATGCTGTGTTGGATGTAAAGAGCTAGAATTCTTGGGACACGCAGTACATCAGGGAAACATGACCCCTGACCCCAAGAACCTGGAGAAGTTAAAAAAGGCACCAAGACCACAAACAAAAAAAGATGTCCGATCTTTTGTCTCATTATGTGGTTTTTACCAAAAGTATATTAAAAACTTTAACTCCATATGTGCTCCATTGACTGATTTAACGCGCAAAGGAAATCCTGATAGAATTATTTGGACAGCGCAGTGTGAATTAGCATACCAAGAATTAAAAGAAAAGCTCACAAGCAGGCCTATTTTGAAATTACCTGACTTGAGTCAAGAATTCATAGTGAGAACGGATGCTAGTAATATCGGTTTGGGTGCAGCTCTATTACAACGGTCAAATTCACTTGATGGAGAATTAACCCCAGTAGCTTATGCTAGCCGTAAGTTGAACACAGCAGAACAAAAATATTCAACAAGTGAAAAAGAATGTCTGGCAGTCATATGGGCTATAAAAAAGTTCCAGATTTATCTTTATGGAAAATCATTTAAGATTCAGACAGACCATAAACCACTCGTGTGTCTGTCACAAGCAAGGCATGAAAATGCTAGATTATTACGCTGG
The DNA here is from genome assembly GCA_024509875.1 of Oreohelix idahoensis. Classification (NCBI taxonomy): domain Eukaryota; kingdom Metazoa; phylum Mollusca; class Gastropoda; order Stylommatophora; family Oreohelicidae; genus Oreohelix; species Oreohelix idahoensis. The sequence continues at coordinate 2,534 of JAMPIV010004018.1, forward strand.
TCTTTGCTCCTACAGCCATTCCAGTTTACCATAGAGTACATTCCCGGAAAAACCAATGTCGGAGCTGATTTTTTAAGCAGACATCCGTATGACGAACATCAGAGTAGTCACCAGGCATAGATAGTAAATTCATCTATGTGTATTTAGAAGTAGGAACTGACATATGATCGTCTGTTCTAAAGGGGGAGATGTGTAGTGATTTCTAAATACAATATCTAAATTAATATATAACAGTATAGGGCATAAAGGCAAAGATAAGAAAGTACAAAAGAATTTTCTGCTAGAACGGTTGGTGTCGCCTGCGCCTTCAGATTATTATTTGCTAACGAATAGCCGAACAAAACGGTACCCAATTTTTCAAATTCGTCCTTGACATAAACACCCACTTTTCCTAGTTCTAACAAAATATTTGCCTAAAATGCATTGTGGAACGAGGAGGGGCAAGGATAGATGAAATGCTAATTCGTTTCGCATTGATTTTAAACTAAAAGCCAACTGTAGCACAGTGGCAAGCCTTGCCTTATGGGTTTCCCCAAATACAATGAAAAAGTTAGAATTGTGGACACTACGGTCATGGAAACATGTTAAGCTCTTATTATGAATGACCTAAGCTCTCGCATTCAGCTTGATATTACATGGAAAAAGAGTGAACGAGAGGTAGTTTAAAAATAAACGACTAACATAGAAAAAAAGATAGAATTTTGAACCAAACCACATAGCCCCTTAAAAATCGTATATTCGGGTACCTGAAGACTTGCTGACCAAGAATATGGTGTTAGTTATATAAATAGTCCCTTAACTAATCAACTATTGATAAAACCATACATAGAGATCAGAGATACTGTCAGGTCAAGTCATATCTGCTTAGATTGTATCGCATATTTTTTGGAAAAAAAGTAGGTGACAGATAGGCTAGGATGGTACAGTGAATCTGATTGGGTGGCATTTGAAGTGAGACGAAATATTATTGGCTGACCTTTGAATAAACATAAATAGCCTAGTAACGTAGAAAGGTTTGAATGATATTTGTTGAAAGACTGTTTACCCTTGTAATATTAAGAGCGATTGGCCAACTGAATAGATATTGTCAGAATAAGCGTTAGGGGGGACGCCATTACTAGAAAAAATTCTACCAGCGATAGATGAGATCAGGCTGTGCTTTCAAATATAATTTCTGGGCAGCCTGGACAACAAAACAGATCGAAACTGTGTCAGTCATCGTCTCAGTGTATTTCATTGAACAAATTGTGGTAAGATTGACATTTATTAATCTGTATTTTATATATAAATTGAATGTGAAATAATAATATATGTCTGGACATGAGTGGGTCTATAGCGAACATGAGGCAAAGCCTAAAGATTGATCCACCATGTGATAGACTGTCAGAGAGGTGTAAAAATACAAGAAATGTATGATTGTCATAAAGGAGCATAACATCTATCCTATTATATGGAAGAGATTACAGCTGGAATTGCAGTGGCGATGTAACTATCAGGGAAGAGGAATACTGGTGTACATTGTCACATCAAAAGAAAATGGTGGCATAGGTTTGTATAAGGATATGACCCCTTTTGTTTATTTGTAATGTACCTGTCCTAGAATGTGGACTATTAGTGTATGCTAGGGAGAGTTGAAGGCAAACGTGCAAGGGGAAGACAGCGCTATAAGTGGGAAGACAACATCAAGAGATGGACAGGAAAGAGTCTGTCAGAGTGCACCATCAAGACAAGAGACAGAAGACGTTGGAGATCCATTACAGCCAACCTTCGTTGTGGAGATGGCAACTGATGATGATGATGATGAGGTATTAAGAAGGATGCATACCTTCACATTTCAGAGGTCCTGGGTACTGACGTTAATGTGGTACCAAACGCTTGAAAACTGATTGATTCAGGACTCTGCCGGTTTACTGCGAGCCCATGCTAGTGGCCATTGCCTATCAAACAGGGAACAGATTGTCAAGCGAGCAGAGGAAAGGTTCAACCTGTATTCTACTGCCAAGATAAGTTCTCGTTCGGCACCTGAGAGCTCAACTACAGAACTTTAAAAGAACTATATAGTGACAGTGAATAAAACTGGGACAAATATTTAATAGTTTCAAAAGTGACAAATAGAAACAAACATTACTAAAAGGGTATGATTTCAAACAACAACCTAGTGGTACTACCAGTATTACCTTAAAGTAGGAGAACACTACAGACGTATATTAGAAAAATATTTTATGTATGGACAGAGGATCTATTGTGCTATTTGACTGATGTAAATGATTATTTTGATTTCACTTTTAAATTGTCAATCCTGATTCCAAATAAATTAGAATCAGGATAATAAAATTGTAAAAATCATATTTACACAAAATTCAACCACAGTCTTAAATAAGATAGCCTTTTAGAGTGTCGTTTGTATGTTATTGTGGTAGTACTGTGTGCTGTTGTGACTAATAAACTATTTGTTTGTATGTTTGTGGATTATTGTACATTACACTCTACATTCATAACCCTAGACACTAAACGAAGTCATTTAATATAATATAAATACATTTTGAATGAGATAAAAAAGGTGGTAGCGGAAAGGTACCCTGAAAAGTTCACAATACTATTGGGTATATTCAGGGACCTTCATAGCTAATCTCATTTAATATAAATATAATAATACCTTCAACAATTAATAACCTCAAATCCACCACACCATCCCATAGAAACTTTAGATAAAATCAAAAGGAACACTAAGGCTTCACCTTCCAGCGATTACGGGAAAATTAGCTGAACACAAAACCCGATAGTCTGGGGCTGGAAAACGGAGGAAAAGACTCATACATTTGTTGAGTATTTACTAGCTGTTTGTGTGTTATTCTATGGATTGCCAGATTCAACGATCGGTAAGTGTGAAAGTGTGTGATGGCCATCGCTAGCGTGCATGAATAAATGACAGAACTTTTAATTTTCTTTACTTGGTAAACATCCATATACTTTATTCCTTGTATTGTTCTCTCTAAGTGGGGTGGTTTACATTTTCTTATTTCCCCTCCCTTAATCTGCTTAGTCAAGGGATAACTCTGAGAATATTAGGACCTTGTTCCTACCCCCCCCCCCCCCATACTAAATATTGTATAACCCCCTATCAGGATAAATTAATCTATCTTTGGGTTAAATTATCTCTTTCTGATAACACTTGTCTTTGAACTGGGTTTTTGTCTATACAAGCGGGAAGGGCATATTGGGATACTACTATTCTAAATTCCCCCCCCCCCCCCCCAGCCCCCTCCCTCTCTTGATTTATTTGTATTTTTCTGTAACTATGATCTTTTGACTGTACCATGCTAAATGTTGTGATTTTGGTTTAAATTATAATAAACACCATAAACCTTAAATTATTGTGTTGGCCGACCCATTACCCCATATCTGTTATATGTAGTTTGTATTCACGTCTGTGCGTTTGTAGCACCAAATTGGTGTGTGTACACGAGTGTTGGGTAACTGGCAAAACTTGTTTAGCCAGGAGAGATTTAGGAGTCTACAGATAAATAAAATTGTCGTAAGATAGGCAAATCGGAGAAGATTATCCGATTTCAGAGACTGTCCTTTCTCTTTCCAGCACCCTTGTGAATCAACTATCTATTTCTTAACCCTTACTATCATAGAGCCTTCACCATCATTCTACACTCGGACGGGACCACTATTTCTAAGACCTATCTCAAATAAAATTACGACAGTTACCACGAGATACATCTACTCCATCTTCTTTGATCCTTAGCCGCCGACCGTCAAAGCAGCCAGTGGCCATCACGCCTGGCGGCGTCTTGAAGGGCGGCAACAAACTGCTTCCACCTTGCTCGGTCGGCAGCCATCCTTCGTGCAGTGCCCCAGCTCTGATTCACTCTTTGCATCTCAGCCTCCACAGTTCTCCGCCAAGTTATTTTTGGTCGGCCTGTCTTTCGTTTTCCTTCCGGGGTCCATAGCCTAGCTGTTCTTGTGTTGGCATCGGGGTCGCTTCTGAGGACATGGCCAACTTAACTCCAGCGTCTGCCAGTTATGATAGTGTGCATGTCCTCTTGGTTGCTCCGAGTAAGCAGATCTTGGTTGGTGATGGTATTCGGCCAAAAGAATCGAATAATTTTTCTTAGGCAGATTGTATAGGAAGAGGATAATTTCAACATTTCCTTCACCACGAGAGACACAATGAGAAATAAAGACATCAGAATAATGGTAGGAATTACATTCTACCATTTATTTAGAGAAACGACCATCTCATGAGCCCGATCGCGATTAGGGGGGGGGGAGGGGGGGGGGGGGGGAGAGAGAGTAATTATGTTGTGTTCTTCCTGCTGCATGACATGATGACGTAGTCTCCAGTGGTCCTTTAATTCCGTTTCAAATTCATTGGCGATTAGTAGTCAAATGAACCTTATTTATTGTCAGTACACCACGAAGAAAATGTTAAATCTTGCGTGTCCAATTTGGATTCTCAGCGCAATTATTAATGGGGAAATTTGGGACATCTGATATTTGGTTTCACTTCAGTCTCCTGTTTTATTAATGGTCGTCGTAAAAACACAAGTGCTATAAGCCAATTTATTAGTATGGTAATGATGTATGCGGTATTCCTTTTTGTGGTGTTCTTATGTTGCTGTTAATGTTATTCTCGTTAAAAAAAATACACTATGTTTTTCTATTTGCTAGTGTGTCAGATCTGCCCAAACCATTTTCCGGATACGCCAATTACTGTGCTAGCCTTGAAACCTATTAAGAAAACCTTATTGCAAAAGTAATAGTATAATGAGAAAGCACTATTTCCTGTGGCATAGCTGAACGTTACAATTAAAGAAAGTGGCTTTTTCCTGTTCTTTGGTTTGTGTATATTTATTAGCTGACTATTGTACCTTTTTAAAACCCGTGTATGTGTCGTGGTTGAGTTTGAGTGTAGAGTATTTGTCGAGTTGGACAACAGTAGTGAAATCGACAAGGGATAGTGGACTGACAGAGTTATGGATTACACTTTAGATAAGGTGTAAATAGGAGATGGACTTGAGACAACCTGGAAGAAGATTTATCTAAGTGATCTCTCTCTCCAAGCCTCAACTCACTTTTACTGTCTAAGCCTCTCCTGCTCTCAACTCTTTTCTCTTATCATACATAGAGATTCTAGTAAAGAGCTAAAAATACAAATATGGATGGAAAGGTCGTGAACAGCGCATTAATAAAGGTGTCCACGTTTTATTAAAGAAGAAAAAGCATGAAATAATGCATATCATCACAACAACATAAATTACATCAATAATCATCAATAACCAGTAGTCATCAGATAATCATTATACACCAACAACCACACACACAATCACCATTCATAAAACCTGTAGAACACAGAGAGATGAAATAACTGAGTGTCAGTCCCGTCCGCTTTTCGGGACCATATGAAATAGCTCCAGTAAGTGGTTTTTTCGTACATATCCTCCATGGGTGATGGAATTAACCTGAATAAAATCACTGTATAGGCGCTATCATTGGTGATTCCTCCCTACTGGCGCGAGGTGGGCTGGAAGACTCTATTTACCTTCTGTTTACCAAAATGAATAAACTGCGTGGCAGTCCGTCCGTTTTCGGGGACCAGATGAAATAGTCCGGACAGTGTGTTACTTGTAGATCCTTCGTGAGGGACTATGCCTACAAAACTGTCCTTGTTGGTACTATCATTGGTGACTCCCCCTACTGCCGCGAGGGCCCCGTTTAGGCACAAAAAAGGCGGGTGATATGGAATTCTGCTATAGGCATGCTGGGCGGGTTTGATATTCTGGAAGCCGCGATGCTCTGGCTGGTAATCCAATAGGCGAGTAGAGAGCTACTACTGCATTTGGCGATTCCAGATTTTGCGTTGGCTCCGTTGCACTGCGTGAGCTTAACTTGGCGTTGACAAAAAAGGGGTTTTGATTCAGGAACGGGGTTGACGATTCGTTGCTAGATGTATACAGAAACCCTCTAGATCGAAGAGTATATGACTTTCTTCGCCTGACTGAAGTCTGCTCTAGCGATTCGGTCTTCCTGAAACCCGAGAAAATGCCAAGAAATAGGAAAAAAACATTTAGTTCTGTGTTAATGTTTGCCTTATTTCCATAATGGTCTATCTCGAGCCAGGAAATTCACGAATGTCTTTGTCTATTAAAACCAGTTTACTCTTATAGATCACAAAGGACGCTCCCCCCGGACCTGGCCTGCATATTTCTACAGAAGTTCGGCGAAAGACGTAATCTAGAGTAAGACAAAAGAAATCGTGTGAAAGTTCCCCAGGTAGAGAAATGCATAACATTATGCTCTATCTTGTCTAAGGGGCGAAAACCCAAAGACTGACCGCGATTGTTATCTTCCCCTGAAACAGATCACACTCGTTACCCAGGCCTCAAAGGGTACCAGCCGCTCGTCATCAAACGTTTTAAAGCGACCAGAGAAATTCCCCTGTTGGGACCACAGAGGGTACCCGCCGCTAACGAACCGTTTCTTTCACAGAAACCGTCTTTGGCTCGTTCTAACACTTAAAGCGGACCCGAGAAATGTTTCTCTGGTCGAACGTACCACAGGTGCGTTTAGATAACATTACGTCTAGCGTTAGCTGACCGCAGCTGGCCAGCGTAAACAACCTCGGGTGGGATTTGAGAGGGTGAGAAAGTTTGGCCACAAAGGTAGAAAAGGAAAGAAAAAGAAATTACAAAATGTCCAGGAAAACAGAACATTTAAAGGAGTAATCAAATTATGGACAAGATGGTAAAATAAATTATCTTTCACGTGACAAGGGGCCCCCCCCCCCCCCCCTTTTTAAAGTTCGAGGAATACGGACAAAATGACAGTAATTTATCTTTTCCATCGATGTCCGTTACATGTCGTAAGAACCTTCTATAATCATAACCAAAATCGTATCCAATTTCTGTCAGTACTGTATGACTAGCTCCGAGTTCATTTCTTTTCTTCCCTCTGTCTAATAGACGTTCAGCGAATGGGATTTTGCGAGGCCAGTCAGCGCTGACGCCCTTCGTTTCCGTGTGAACCTGACCTTGCTTCCGCAATTCGCTGTGCCTGTTTATGGTCCGGAAAATTATCCGCACCTGTTGTGGTTTTCGGCCCCGCCTGAACTCACTGGCCACTGCGTAGATAATCCGCCTGTTATGTGCAGTGTAATCATTGTTGGGCTCAGGCTGCTTATGTATATTTTTACCTGTCACGGGCGTGGCCTTGAATAACCCTCTATAGCTGCAGTCTATAGGGATTTTTCTAGCGCGTGTAACCCTAGTTGGTAAATAAAGCCGTTCGTTGGCCGAAGAAATGCTAGCATTGATCAATCTTCAGACCTGTGCCGTCTAAAGGTGGGTCTGGAGCTTTCCTTGCCTTGCCAGTCACAACTCTGGCTTGGTCAACGGAAATGATCAAGTTGCTCTGTAATGGCCTGGCGGAGGCGACTACTTTGCTGTCCATCAGTGGGGTTGAGACCACTGGAATAATGCGATTTGAATGAGAGAACTCAGCTGCCTGAAGCAGAGAGTAATCGATCGCATTCTGGGGTTCTACTAAATCATAACAGATCTCCGTAGCTTCTATCCGTGAAGACAGATAGGTAATATCTGCGAGTTGCAGAGTTTGTTGAGTCGCTTTCCCATTACTAGCATGACGTGAGCCAAGGCTCTCAACAATGGCTCCTTGTACAGTAGTAAGGCAGCTTTTCTCACTGTCTTCTGCCCTGAGAAGTGTGAGAGACTCAAATGGAATACCAGGGATCCCTTCGCCTGGAACCCTGTGTCCATCATAAACGTCAACTTTGCCCTCCCCTGAGGAAGTTACTGGCGTCAGTTGAACTTTGTCCTGCAATGCGAGATCCACTTCCTGGTTGACAGGCCCCGCAGACTGCATGCAAAAGACTGGACGGTTTGAGATCCCGTTAGATCGCGAAGTGCCCGAGAAAAAACTCTCGGTGTGTTTTTCCAAAGTTCCTTGGAACGGTTTGGAAAGTTTAACCCTTTTAGCAGGCGACTTATTCTTGCACCTTTTAAGCTCAGGGTGATAAGAGGAGCGGCCCCTCCTTTCTACGATCGCTGAGTTGGAGGGATGCGCCTCTGCATATGGTTTTTCGCTGTCCGGCCGGGAATCTTGCGAAATATAACGTGATAGGGTGTGGCTCCCTTTTCTCGACGTCACGTGTCGGTTAGGTGCTGCTCGGTCTGGAGCGTGAGAGGCTCGGGGTTCGCCGCTTGCCAGACGGGAACAATCCGTATTACAATGCTTGTTAGCACCTGTCTCACCTTTGTGCAGTTTCCATGCCTGGGAACGTTGCGTAATTTTTCCCGTGGCCTTAGGTCTGCTATCCCGACGTAAATTCTTTCCTTGTTTGGGCTTCGGATCCAAGTCCAAAGGAAAGTCAATTTTCTGGAGTTGGGGTTCGGTTTTAGCAGGCAAGTTTTCTTTCATGGGCGCAAGGTTTGCAGGGGCGTTGACCGTTAAGGGCACAGTAGAAGGGGAAGTAGAGTGACTACATTTAGTATCTGTTTCCACCCTCCGAATTTGGCTATCCAGTTCATTCATTCTGATTTGGTGTAGCCTGTCCCTTTCTTGTCGCTCTATTTCCAATTGCTTGTCCCGTTCTTGTTGCTCCATTTCCAATTGCTTGTCCCGTTTTTTGTTGCTCCATTTCCAATTTCTTGTCCCGTTCTTGTCTTTGCTTTTCCCTTTGCTTCTCATCTTCTATCACTTCTTCTACATACTGTCGGGTGAATGCTTCACTCTCCCCAGTTTGTTTACAGGACCATGCCAAGATTAAACGGCTGTCAAACCAATTGTCTACCTCGTATTGATCCTGCAGGCTTACTGCAAATTCTAGAAAGGGCTGGATTTCGCTATCCTTGTACTCCATGTACTTAGCTACCTCGAGGGCAATCCTATGCACTTTATCTAGATCGGCCATTATATCAGGGTGAGCAAACACTATAGAAGAATAGAACCTAGAGATCTTAGTTACCTAGTCCACTAGGTGCTGATTAACTTAATAATCAATAAAATCTAGGCTAGCCTGGGAACTTTAAAAAACAAGAAAGTTTGTAGCTACTCTGATCGACAAGCACAGACCCCAAAAAACTCCAAAAAATGTAAGTGATGTAAAACTTATTACTATCACTTCACCCCAGTTCTGTCAGTACTAAGCTATTGAGAGGATTGGTTACTATCATCCGAATGAACACCCTCCCTTGGTACAAATGCAAGCTAGTAACTGACTATCTGTAGCTTCTTATCTCAGATAAAAGAGCTACTCCTGAAAAAATATTAACCCTTAAAAAAAATGTTCTGACTTTTACAACGATAGTCGTCAGATTTGTCAACCAAAAACTCAGCAGTGATACCATCAACCTTTACCAGCTGTCTCATGTGTAGCATGAACAATAAATGTAACTAAATATTTATGATTGCTGTGGAGAAAAAAAAAAAACGCTGTTCCGACTTCCTCCAAAAGAAATAGTTCGATATGTCTAGGGGAAAGAAATTCCTATAATCTGCCGAACACTAAACTCTAAGAATCAAGATAGAATCTTGTGAGAGATTCCTACCAGACTGCAACCTCATCTGTTGCGATTGCTGCAGATGTAGTTCAAATTCGGCGGCGATACCCCATTTGTCGTATAGATGGGTTCTAGAATCCCGGACGAGCCCCCATTTGTCGTGGTTGAGTTTGAGTGTAGAGTATTTGTCGAGTTGGACAACAGTAGTGAAATCGACAAGGGATAGTGGACTGACAGAGTTATAGATTACACTTTAGATAAGGTGTAAATAGGAGATGGACTTGAGACAACCTGGAAGAAGATTTATCTAAGTGATCTCTCTCTCCAAGCCTCAACTCACTTTTACTGTCTAAGCCTCTCCTGCTCTCAACTCTTTTCTCTTATCATACATAGAGATTCTAGTAAAGAGCTAAAAATACAAATATGGATGGAAAGGTCGTGAACAGCGCATTAATAAAGGTGTAAACTTTATTAAAGAAGAAAAGCATGAAAATAATGCATATCATCACAACAACATAAAATTACATCAATAATCATCAATAACCAAAATATGCAAAATACACCAACAACCACACACACACCACCATTCATAAAACCTGTAGAACACAGAGAGATGAAATAACTGAGTGTCAGTCCGTCCGCTTTCGGGACCATATGAAATAGCTCCAGTAAGTGGTTTTTTCGTACATATCCTCCATGGGTGATGGAATTAACCTGAATAAAATCACTGTATAGGCGCTATCATTGGTGATTCCTCCCTACTGGCGCGAGGTGGGCTGGAAGACTCTATTTACCTTCTGTTTACCAAAATGAATAAACTGCGTGGCAGTCCGTCCGTTTTCGGGGACCAGATGAAATAGTCCGGACAGTGTGTTACTTGTAGATCCTTCGTGAGGGACTATGCCTACAAAACTGTCCTTGTTGGTACTATCATTGGTGACTCCCCCTACTGGCGCGAGGTGGGCTGGGGGACGCTGTTTATCTCCTGCAGACCAACTGAATGAACTTAGCGACAGCCTGTCCGCTTTCGGGGACCAAGGGAAAAGCTCCAGTAAGTGGTTTTTTTCGTATATATCCGCCATCGGTGATGGAATTAACCTGAATAAAATCACTGTATAGGCGCTATCGTTGGTGACTCCCCCCTACTGGCGCGAGTGGGGCTGGAACTCTGTCCATAGATGGCTGCTCATACGTGCGAGGTTTTAAGTATCCAGAAAATACACCAGAAGAAGTCACTTGAGGACAAAGAGACCCAGGCGCGCTTATCCGGCGCAAGGCTCCGCTTGGCTGTAAATCCTGTTTAAACTGGTTTGGCTGTGGTTTGCTGAGTGCCCCGTTTAGGCACAAAAAAAGGCGGGTGATATGGAATTCTGCTATAGGCATGCTGGGCGGGTTTGATATTCTGGAAGCCGCGATGCTCTGGCTGGTAATCCAATAGGCGAGTAGAGAGCTACTACTGCATTTGGCGATTCCAGATTTTGCGTTGGCTCCGTTGCACTGCGTGAGCTTAACTTGGCGTTGACAAAAAAAGGGTTTTGATTCAGGAACGGGGTTGACGATTCGTTGCTAAATGTATACAGAAACCCTCTAGATCAAAGAGTATATGACTTTCTTCGCCTGACTGAAGTCTGCTCTAGCGATTCGGTCTCCCTGAAACCCGAAAATGACTAGAACATAGGCAAACACATTCTAGTACTGTGTTAAAGTTTGCCTTATCTCATGATGGTCATCTACGGGCCAGGAAAATTTACGAATGTCTTTGTCTATTAAAACCAGTCTACTCTTATAGATCACAAGGGACGCTCCCCCCGGACCTGGCCTGCATATTTCTACAGAAGTTCGGCGAAAGACGTAATCTAGAGTAAGACAAAAGAAATCGTGCGAAAGTTCCCCAGGTAGAGAAATGCATAACATTATGCTCTATCTTGTCTAAGGGGCGAAAACCCAAAGACTGACCGCGATTGTTATCTTCCCCTGAAACAGATCACACTCGTTACCCAGGCCTCAAAGGGTACCAGCCGCTCGTCATCAAACGTTTTAAAGCGACCAGAGAAATTCCCCTGTTGGGACCACAGAGGGTACCCGCCGCTAACGAACCGTTTCTTTCACAGAAACCGTCTTTGGCTCGTTCTAACACTTAAAGCGGACCCGAGAAATGTTTCTCTGGTCGAACGTACCACAGGTGCGTTTAGATAACATTACGTCTAGCGTTAGCTGACCGCAGCTGGCCAGCGTAAACAACCTCGGGTGGGGTTTGAGAGGGTGAGAAAGTTTGGCCACAAAGGTAGAAAAGGAAAGAAAAAGAAATTACAAAATGTCCAGGAAAACAGAACATTTAAAGGAGTAATCAAATTATGGACAAGATGGTAAAATAAATTATCTTTCACGTGACAGTATGTACAGCGTAACCAATTGATGTAGCAAAAAAGAGGGTTTTTGCAAGCGAGTACTTTGGTGGCGTGTTGCTTTAGGCTAAATAATCTTGAGACATCGTTGTGTGAGTGATACTACTCACAAAAATTGAAGAAACTTGCTGCAATAGCTTTGGGTGTAGACGAGAGTGTGTTAAAGACGTTATAGACAGGGATAGTGAGACCTGTCCTTGAATATGGCTTTGCAACATGGGCAACAGCAGATAAGTCAAACTTCGATAAAATTTAGCAGACTCCAAAATCAAGCAATGAAAATTATAAACGGGAGGCATAAAGACAACACTTATAAAAGAACTATAAAATAGTACATGCCTCCAGCCAATGGAGGATAGAAGAGACAGCAGGGCTCAGCAACAAGCTAAAAAATTCAAGAGACTAACAGACCATCCGATGTGCCATAGAATAAATGTTCTTAGAAGACAAAGACTCAATTGAAGCAACTTTGTAGAATCAACCACAACAAAGATGAAGGCAGTTCCCATATAAATGCAATATCAACAATTAAACTCATCTACAGTGCACACAAGTTTCCTGTTTGGAAACAACATCGTTTCCCTGAAATGATAGAAAACATTTCTGGAATTGAAAGAAAGAAGAGCCAGACTGTAACACAGAAAATCCATAGCGACAAAATACACGGAGAAACATTTCCCACGCAACACCTGGACCCATGCATACACAGATGGATCAGCAACAAATGCAACTTTCTGAGCTTAAACACTGGGGCTCAAAAAAGCTGTCAGTGGCAACAGGACAGTTCTCAAGTAACTTCGGAGCAGAGACAGAGGCCTTGAAAACAGAGGTTATAATGACAGAGGAGAGCACAGAGAGACAAGTTGCTTTCTTCACCAATGCACTGTCAGTAACCGCAACGCTGAAAAGCCAAAATAAAGCAGACCTGGATGACCTAAGAGTAGTGCTCCACAAACTATGTCAATGATTCAAAAGGGTTGTGATACAATGGATCCCATCTCATTGTAGCATCCCCGGCAATGAAGAGGCTGACAGATTGGCAAAGGAAAATGGAAAGCTACCTCAGCCTGATGCAAGCATAACTTTCGAGGAGGCAAAGAATTTTATCAGAATCAGATACAGAAACAAATGGGATGCAGAGCATCCAGGTCACACACAAAATGATGCATACCACCAGCTCAACAGAAGATAATAAATGGTAATCTTCAGACTCCGCACAGGCCACAACAGATTGGGATATCATCTATTCAACAAGCTAAAGATAGGAACTACCGATGAGTGTAACTGTGGCACTGATAAAATGACTGCTGAACATCTACTTCAAAGATGCCTAACATATGTGGAACAGAGAAAGCACGTATGGCCGTCACCGGTACCACTCGTGGAAACGCTCTACGGAGATGCAAATAGCCTCAAGCTGACTACTGATTTCTTTGAAAACATTCAAGTGGACATTCTGAGGGTGTACGAAGAAGAAGAAGGGCATTCTTCTTTCATTTATAGCAGCAACAGAAATCATTGCTGCTAGAGAATGTGAATGCTAAGTGCAGGCTTCCTATAAGGGGACCAATTGCAGCAGTAGCTCCATGCTTCATTAGGAGCGAAAAAGACAGTTATGATGATTCAGTACTTCCATCTGGAAAGCAAGCATATCAGTACATCTGAAAAAAGGACAAGTACTTAAGTCGCTTGTGACTTTCACGTTTCCTTGGTTGTAAAATGTTTTGGGGAATGAGCTGGATTCTTGAAGTGTTATGATAGCAATCAATTCATTCCTTGATAAAGTAAGGAAGCTGTGATGCGTGATGCCATATGATGATGGATGGTATCCGCATGTCTGGTTTTGTGTGGTGTGCAGATGTGTTCAGTCAAAACAATGTTCATACAAAAATAACAGGGCAATCCACATAGGACGTCAGTAAACTCACGATGTATAAAGTCAATGATTCTTGAAACAGCCGTTGACGTTTTTCTTCATTATTTATTGTGGACGCCACAGTGACAAAATGGTTACGCGAATATGTAGACACATCAAACAGTCATTATCACAGCAACATTCAATACAGCAATAGACGGTAGACAGCATTACAATGATGAGTCAGATGCATGTTATATTTCATAGTGCTGTAAATGTAGTCAGGTGAAAAACTCCATCCTTTTCTATAACAGCCAGGAGATAACCAGATATATGAGATCAGTTCACTCTCCTTAGTCTGACTTCAGCAAGACAGACACGTCTGCCGAAGTATAAATAATGTCCTCAAAAAATATCCTCTAGATAATAAAGGTTTTTCAAACCTAGTTCATTTAACAAAGTAGCAAGTAATGGTCCTTGGAACCTGCATCAACCGATGCAGCACAATACAGCGACATGTGAGCTAGGAAAACATCTCGTGACGACGACTTTCGAAGACAGGCTATGAACCAGAAATCGTTCACGACCCAAAATCGATAGAGTTAATGAAAATGTTAATTTACCTTGTTTTCAAGAAATACAGAAATATTATGCCTCCCGGCATGTGCAAATACACTAGAGGTATTATCTCGAATAAACGAAATATCCATAAGAGGACTCTCACATTCCTGACAGAACAAAAAAAATAGCGGAGATCCCCTCTTCAACGAGGCATCTCTTTCGCCATTCCAAATCGCTCACTCCACTCGTGGTGGGCGGAAACCGATCGACCAAGAAGCAAGACAAGTCATGCGCAGTCCAGCGCAAAATGACCACAGCTCAAACTTAACTGCATTCGATACCAACGCGAGAAGACAAATGCTTACCGAGAAAAGTGACTATAAATTTCAAGCAGTTGTTGCCCTTGCGTTATAAAATAGATATTGAAATAAAACGATGTTGCGAGAATTTATCACGCAACATATCACCACCTCCTCCCGATAAAAAAAAATGTGGAACATATTTTTTTTTTTCAATATCAAAGAGCATGCGATAAGCGGCTCAAAACGCACGAATTATGCGCTGATAATTAACTAAATTGCCAAACAATAGGCTAATTATAGAGTGTCTGGTGAGGATATACCTCAACAGAAAAAATAAATATGTCTCAAAAAATATTCACATCGGGGAGGTGTCACCAACACACATCACGTTAGCATGTAAACACAATATACGTATGCAAGTTACTATAATCATCATTAAACAGCATACTCTAATATTGTCTTTAAAATGGATGTACAAATCTGATAGGAAAATTTAAATAGTACATTCTTTGACATGTAATGACATAAGTACATAGTAAAGTTAAACTACATGACGATCCAGGACATATGCTCTGGTATTCCGAGGGTAAGTACACAATCTAGAACTCGTCATGCTTGATACTAGTAAGGTAAGTCCTCAGCTCAACAATGACATTCTGAGAAAGTACAAGCAATATAATGCTAATTAATAACTAATATGCTTCATAAGGTACAATACATTATTAATAATTGTGGCTGTTTAGTAAACTAACGGCCCTTATATTAACTACTCAGTCCTCCTCTATCATCTTAAAAAAACGAACAGAAGAAGATGACAACAAAGCACGATAGTGTGTACATATAAAGTAAGTACAGATGTGCTAATCTATTGTAGAAATATAGGTGTGTTATGACTCTGTAATATATGGAAATATAGGACAGAAGTATTAGTTGGAGTCATGTGGGCTTCTAGACAAAATGTCAGCCATCACATTATCCGCACCACGGATAGCTCGTACCGTGAAGTGAAAAGGTTGAAGAGCTATAGCATATCGAGTGGATCTCGAACTCTTCAAATTCTTAGTCTGAATAGCTGTAAGAGCTTTCTGATCAGTCTCTAGAATGAAATGTGCGCCCAGGAGGAATCTTTGTAGTTTTAGAATTGACCAAACCATCGCTAACAACTCACGGTCTAAAACCGAGTAGTTCCTCTCTGCCGCATTTAGTTTTCTAGAAATGTACATAACAGGATGCAGAGTATTTGCATATTCTTGCATCAGTGCTGCTCCAATCCCAGTGGATGAAGCATCACTCCGAAGAACAAAAGTCCTATCAAGAGTAGGTAATCTTAAGATGGGAGGAGAAGAGAATATATTCTTGATTTGGTCTAGTGAAGATTGGCATTCTTCAGACCAACGGACCAGATTAGGCGAACCTTTCTTCAACAATGTTGATAGAGGTGCCATGATCGAAGATAAATTTGGAATAAATCTCCCATAAAATTGAATTAAACCTAAGAGACTCCTAACTTGTTTCTTCGTTTTAGGAACAGAGATGTTCAGTATTTTGGAAGAATTGTGGTCTTCTGTCTTCAAGAGACCATGACCAACACGATGACCCAGGAAAGAGATTTCACCAAAACCAACAAAAGCTTTAGAAGGTTTTGCTGTCAAATTATTCTCACGTAGAGTGGACAGTAAGTCATATAACCCTAAATAGTGATCTTCCCAGGTATCACTGAAGAGACAGATGTCATCTAAGTATGCGATGACATCCGAACGATGTGACAGAATTCGACGCATCATGCGAACGAGAGTGGCAGGGGCGTTCATGAGACCAAAAGGCATAACATTCCATTGAAATAGACCCCTAGGTGTAGAAAAAAGCAGTAAGAGGTTTGGCATGCTCTGCTAAAGGCACTTGCCAATAACCTTTAGACAAATCAAGTTTAGTGAAGAATCTAGAATTAGAAAGTCTAATCAGTAGATCTTCTAACAAAGGCATCGGTTCAGCGTCGAACTTTGTGACCTGATTCAATTTGCGATAATCAACGCAAATTCGTATGTTCTTATCCTTCTTCCGGACAATAACCATGGAAGAAGAATATGGTGAAGTCGATGGTTCAATTATATTTAATTGAATCATTTCATCCAATTCCTTTTCCACTTGCGACTGAAAGTGTATAGGAATAGGATACGGCCTATACCCTAATTGGATTATTGTCGGTAAGAATTATGTCATGTTCTATGACATCTGTGTGTCCAGGAATGTCAGTGAGAACATCCTGAAATGTTTGTAACATCGACAAGTCTCGTCGATGTTCGTCACCAGAAAGATTAGGAGAAACAGAAACGTTTTTCCAAGATTCCGTGGAATGTAATGGAACCACTGGAAGGGGAAGGTTGACATCAGAGAAGGTAGCTTCCTCATCCTGAATGACAGACAGGGATGAATAATGACCGTGAGGTGCAGGAGCATCATCCGTTGCCTGGAAAATAGGCAGCAAATAGTCCGGACGTTCGTGAAATTCCGAAAGCATGTTTATGTGGAAAGTTTTTATGCTTTCCATCAATATCGACCACATAGTCAACATCGGAAATCCGAGAGACTATTGCATACGGACCTTTCCATGCAATAAGAAGTCTATTTTCCCTACTGGGGAGTAGGACGAATGCTTTGTCACCTGGACAAAGTTGTCGTAGACATCTATTCTTGTTAGCAAACTGTCTTGCCTTCTCTTTAGCAATTTCTGATGAAGCAGTTGCTAGCTTACATGCCTCAATGATCTTTTGTCTAAGAGCAATGACATACTCATATGAGGATTGAGTTTCATCGCTAATATCATCGGCAGTGATGAGATCGTGTAATAAAGACATAGGGCCGCGTGGACGCGCGCCAAAGACAAGTTCGAAGGGAGAAAATCCTGTGTGTTCATTAGGGACTTCTCTATAGGCAAAGAGAGCCGCGGGTAAAACCCTTTCCCAATCTTGAGGATGATCTTCAGTTATCTTACCAAGCAAAGTCTTGAGCGTTCTATTCAGACGCTCAACTAACCCATTAGACATAGGATGGTAGATACTACTGAGAGATCGTTCAATATGTAAGGTAGACATTACCTGTGACATAGTGTCAGACATGAGTTGAGTGCCATGGTCTGACAATATTTCTCTGGGGAACCCCAAGCGAGAAAATATCAACCAAAGAGCATCTGCGATATCTGTAGTAGCTATGCTCTTAAGAGGAATAGCCTCTGGCCAACGTGTGCACATATCGACACATGTAAGGATAAACTGATCTACTCTGGCCGACTTGACCTAAAAGGGCCAATAATATCTATGGCCATTTTCTGAAACGGCCGAATAGGAATGTCAGCAGCCTGGATAGGCGCAGCATGTCGTGGTCCTCTAGATTTGACCTCCTGACATACCTTGCATGATCGGCAGTAAATACGAATGTCCTTATTGACAAAAGGCCAAAAGAAAGCCGCAAGGACTCTCGACTTCGTACGGGCAAAACCCATATGTCCAGCACATTGCGAGTCATGAGCATGTTGTAATATTTGGACTCTCATGCTCTTGGGAACAAGAATTTGCGAATGTGCCGACGTAGTCGATCTTGTACCATACGTACAAGTACGCCGTTTCTCATTGCAATCCAAGATTTTCTATTTGTATCCTGATTCGGATCACCTTTCTTCGCAAGAACGAAGAATTTTTTTAAAAAAGGATCTTCTTCTTGCAATTTTATGAAAGAGTCACGAGTGATTACTAAGTGACTATCTTGGCTATCAACTTCATTATCACTATTCAGTGAAGTTTCGGGTGTTTGTAGAGCTTGTGCTCTTGTAACTACTGCATTTGTAGCTTGCATGTTATTATCTTCCCAAGCAGCAATCTGCTGTGGGGTACACTCCCTAACTCCGTGAATACGACCAATAATAAGGTCCGCAATAGGATTAGGTAAGAGACAAGCATGCACATCTCCAGTAAAGAAAGGAGTGGCAATGCGAATTACAGCAGTAGGATATTTTTCTAGAGTGCCGCCAAATGTGACACATTTAATAACCCTTCCTGTAGCACAAGATGGATCTACAAGCGATTGTCTAACACCAATAGTGGTGCATCCGGAATCGAAAAGTAGTGAGACCGGAGTATCATTAACAAGACCCTTATGTAGAATTAAAGAACCCCTCCCGTCATGCGCAACAGCAGCAGGAAGAGCGGGAAGTGGGTGACCACAACTCAAAGTAGTTATGGTACCCGGTTCGAATAAAGTACTGCATTGTGGGCATTTGTTTGCTCTCTCAAAGTCAAAAGCAGAACCAGTGACAGCGTCAAAGTTTTTACTATCAACAACATGATTATAGGCTCCCTCAGTTTCCTGTTGTACAGCATTAGCCTGCTGATATCTCTTTTTTTTTGTGTTGAGATCTACCCCGACTATTATTACCTCTGAAGTTATCAAAGTTATTATTATCTCTGCAGTTATTATTGTCTCTATTGTAATTGTTATCCTGGTTCGAATTCCAGTTTCCACGATTACTATCATGTTCACATTGATGCGAACATCTATTTGTTTGGTTCTGAGGTCTTCGGCAGGAATAACCTCTATTACCATATCCTCTTTTGAAATGCTTATAATTATTAGGGTGATAGTAACGAGTACTATCAGGTTGTCTCCAATTCTTCGAAGAAGAATCACCATGAAATTGATTTCCATGATTTTGACAGAAATTACCGCTACTCTTTCTATCAAAATTTGGTTGGAATCTACGAGCAAAGTTTTGGCCATACGGAGCTGCCGAAGCAACTGGTAAACCTTCTTTCACCTTAGAGTTACCCATGGTTATGTGTGGGTGCGCAGTTACGTATTGGCAACAGAAATCTTCCATTTCTTTTATTGTTTTAGGTTTACGTTCATGAAGGAAAGCAAGGAAAGACTCATTGACAGACGACATGACTTTGTCTCTAAGTATTTAAGTCCATAAGTCCTTCATAAGTTTTTTCCGTCTTAGATAGTTCAACCCATCGTGAGAAAGTAATGCGTATTCTTGCAATAAACTCGGAGAATTCAACTCCATTTTCAGGTAACATGTTTTTAAATTGTAGACGATAGCCGTCTTCGTTAAGCTGATATTTCTTTAACAAAGCGGCCCTGACAACCTCATAATTGTTCTTGTCAGGTTCATCCACCATATTTAATATACTTAGAGCTTTACCTGTCAGTATCCCTGATAACTGATAAACATATTTTGCTTTGTCTATGTTTATGAGCTGTACATGCTTGTTCAAATCTGTCCAGATAGAACATTATGTCATCACTGGAAGGACTAAATGTTGGTAACTTAATCTTAAAAGTATCATTATTAGCCTTACCAGAAGATGAACCCTTGTTTGAATCATTACCATTACTCATGCTCGTCAATTTCAATTTTTCCAACTCTAAAGCTAAGACCTTTTCTTCATGTTCCATTTTTGCTTTCTCTTTCCTCTCATCAGACTCTCTCTGTAATCTTCTTTCCTCAGCCTGAGCCTCTTTTTGAAGTCTTTCATTTTCAGCTTCTTTTTCAAGTCTTTTATTTTCAGCCTCTTTTTCAAGTCTTTTATTCTCAGCTTCTAGCTGGAGTTTTCTTTCCTCAGCTTCTGATTCCCTTTTTTGTTTTTCCATTTCCATTTGGAATCTCTTTTCATCCACCTGCATCTGCAGTTTCTTTTGTTCAGCTTCCATCTGCAGTTTCTTTTTGTTCAGCTTCCATTGCTTTATCATATCGAGCAGTTGCAAATTCTTCTAACTTATCACCAGTCTTGCCAAGCAATTTACCCTGCTCAATAAAGTGCTCAAATGTAGACATGTTGTCTAACATATGAGTCCAAAACCTGAAATAATTAACTAATTTATTTCAAACCTAAGTATAACAAGTCTTAATTAAGCACTTGTATATTCACATCACATTATATTATCCCAGTCTCTGTGGGAAACAAGTCTCCAATCAAAGAACTTGTATATGAAATATCAACAATCAATTCTTGATCATAAGTGCACTTCTCATTCAATAGTGCACGACACTATTCATCATTCATTTATCATCAGTGTAGTAGTAACAGTGCATTAGCATAGCCCATTAACTAATTACTATAACTGTAAACAATGACTATGTAAACACATGCAGAATGTAAACATTGAAAATGTAAACAATACAAACAATGTAAACAATAACAATGTAAACATTAACAAAGATCAGCAACAATACAAAAAACGTTCGCAGAAATCAACTAAAAATAAAGCAGAAATTAATGAAATATCACAAAAAATGTGACGATATCTGCGATAGAATTAAACAAAATACATGACACCACAGTGTATAAACAAAAATGTTGTATGAAACTAAATTATAGACAAGAGTAGGCTAACAAATACAAACAAATCAAAACAAAACTAAAGAATGCGAAATAATAACGAAAACAATATTAAAACATGTCATCACAGCTAACATAAATAGCAACAGAAGTCGCTTAGCAAATTCCAGTATTGGAAATTTGCAAACCTTACAGAAAACGCTCACAATAGACGACCTCTATGACGTGGCATAATCTAACGGAGACACCACCCAACCGAGAACCCGCTGAAATATAAACATACAAATATACGAATAACATATAAACATATAACATATAGAATGAGATGATACACAGAAGACTCAGCAGAAGTATAAGGGCACAGTTTACATACAAACAGGCCACTTAACTTATAGGCTTCCAATCGTAGAACAGCAGAAAAAAACGGATGTCAATCAACGTCCTAAAGAGCGAAGCTCCAACGATGATGGCACATCTGAACTGCTTCCACTGCTAACACGATGGTACAAGAGCTTCTGAAATACTGTGTGTTGAGTTGTTTCGGCACTTGACCTTCTAATCCAAAAGTAAGTTGATGGAAATCGGTACTTGGCCTTCTTCAGAAAACAACCCGTTTCAACCGGCACTTGACCTTCCCAAAAACGACAGCACTGGAACCTTGACAGCAGCAACTTGCTTGACTTGCGTAAAAGATAACAGCAGTCCGAGTTATCCGGCAACATGTAACAACGCCGGGTACTGTCAAATTCTTGTTTCCGTCAAAAAGTTGAAATTTTGACTTTTACCGGGCAACGCCGAGTACTTTGAAAATTTTGAAGATGTTGACTGTATTGAAGAATGTTAATTTCTTGAAGGATGCTGATGAATTCTTGTTGAAGATGAAGTGGGTAAGGGACCCCGTGTTTGCTGGTACCAGAATCAAACCAGCTTATGGCCACCAAATGATGCGTGATGCCATATGATGATGGATGGTATCCGCATGTCTGGTTTTGTGTGGTGTGCAGATGTGTTCAGTCAAAACAATGTTCATACAAAAATAACAGGGCAATCCACATAGGACGTCAGTAAACTCACGACGTATAAAGTCAATGATTCTTGAAACAGCCGTTGACGTTTTTCTTCATTATTTATTGTGGACGCCACAGTGACAAAATGGTTACGCGAATATGTAGACACATCAAACAGTCATTATCACAGCAACATTCAATACAGCAATAGACGGTAGACAGCATTACAATGATGAGTCAGATGCATGTTATATTTCATAGTGCTGTAAATGTAGTCAGGTGAAAAACTCCATCCTTTTCTATAACAGCCAGGAGATAACCAGATATATGAGATCAGTTCACTCTCCTTAGTCTGACTTCAGCAAGACAGACACGTCTGCCGAAGTATAAATAATGTCCTCAAAAATATCCTCTAGATAATAAAGGTTTTTCAAACCTAGTTCATTTAACAAAGTAGCAAGTAATGGTCCTTGGAACCTGCATCAACCGATGCAGCACAATACTGCGACATGTGAGCTAGGAAAACATCTCGTGACGACGACTTTCGAAGACAGGCTATGAACCAGAAATCGTTCACGACCAAAAATCGATAGAGTTAATGAAAATGTTAATTTACCTTGCCTTCCGGAAATACACAGAAATATTATGCCTCCCGGCATGTGCAAATACACTAGAGGTATTATCTCGAATAAACGAAATATCCATAAGAGGACTCTCACATTCCTGACAGAACAAAAAATAGCGGAGATCCCCTCTTCAACGAGGCATCTCTTTCGCCATTCCAAATCGCTCACTCCACTAGTGGTGGGCGGAAACCGATCGACCAAGAAGCACGACAAGTCATGCGCAGTCCAGCGCAAAATGACCACAGCTCAAACTTAACTGCATTCGATACCAACGCGAGAAGACAAATGCTTACCGAGAAAAGTGACTATAAATTTCAAGCAGTTGTTGCCCTTGCGTTATAAAATAGATATTGAAATAAAACGATGTTGCGAGAATTTATCATGCAACAAGCTGTAAGCTGTAAGCTTGATATTTTGAAGTCGACTTAAATGCATGGAGGCATATCTGGAGTCATCCTGATATGACCACCAGCTAAGCACAATACTTTAGTATACAGATGTGGAAGTGAACTTATCAGCCGGACACACCTGAGCGGCAATGTTGTAATAGTCCGGGCAGATGTAAGAGGTTATTTGTAAACATTGCCGAGAGAGCATCGGATGTTTTCATTCCATATATGGGAGATATGACCTTTTGCATCACGCGCATAATTTTTCCTTCGTGGAAATATTTTGAATTACCCCACACAACACGCATGTTTGAAACGATTGGCGCTCTGTTTAGCATCGTAACAAACAAATGCGGGGGAAGACAGGCAATATAACCGGACCTTTTTGCAGTTTTAAGACACTGTGAGAATCGCTTGCCAAGACGACCACCAGACTGCCAGAAGTTAGAATCAGAATTCCATTTATCAGACCGGACTTTGTTGGAGCATTTTGAAGGACTTAAACAGCCCAGGAAATCTCTATAATTTTAATAAGGAAAACCGGGATATGAGGAAACTGAAAACACGGAGTCATAATGAGAATTCACTGTTAACATAACGACCTCCAAGAACACGTGAAAAAAGGCACCTGCGAGTGCCTTAACCTACTTCTCTGAGCAAACAGTATGTGATCCAAGATTGGCTTGGTGGTACCAGTTGAGGGTACTATCTCTGGAACAAGAAGGGTGCAGTGGCCTGTAGTCGAAGCTAGATACCATCATCAGACGGGGCTTTAAGACGCGGGACCAACTTTGTAGACACTCCCTGACACTTCTGGGAACGTGCTGCGTCCTACAACCGTGACCAGTGACGAGCGTAATCAACGACCTAGTCTACCAAGAATCAAACCATCAGAAGGAGCAGAACCGTCACTGACAGCTAAGAAACACATAAAAGCTGCCAAGTCACCTCCTTTACAAATTTCAAGTACATCACACGTTGATGATAATTTTCTGATAAACAATTATTCATTTTTTAAAACCTTGTTAAAACCTAAATGATTATTAGATCTGTTATTTGTAAATATACAAATTTAACGTCGATTTAGTCATTATGAATGTACTGCATGTTTGTCTCAGTCAATTTACTAATTACACTCTAAACAGAGCTATACCATAATAAGAAGAATTCCACTGAGTAAATCAGGGTGGGGGCTTGAACGAGCTGAAATTAATAATTGCTTAATTCTTCATAAAAGGCGGCGGATCAGATATAAGTTAACAATTGCCCTGCCCAACGCAGCATTGTTCTTGACTTCTGAAATATCTTATGAAAACTACCTTGAGATGGAAGCATCAGTATCCTTCTTTCTACAACTCTGCCAAGAGTAATCGTGTGCGAAGGTAGATAGATACCTTTGAAGACCCATATTAGATACTCTTGAGTTTTGACCACTGTTGGACCTCTAGTGCAAAGCAGGTGAGACAATTCCGTGACAACCCCCCAGGAACTCCCCAGAGCAGGACTGTATGATTGATTATTATCTTCTGCAGCTGTGTTGGAAAATCAACTAGTGTAGGCTCTGCATTATGTCATAATCGTGTCTGACCTATATGATAAAAGCAGCTCTCCGTTAAAAGCGTGGAACAAATACTTACTTTCTTATTTAGTCGTTCTTCTTCTACCGTGAGGTGTAGAGATTTGGAAAATAGAGAGCGCCATACTATCTTATCGGCTATCTTCCTCTTGGCTTGGTTCCATTCTAATTCTCGGTCCTTCAGAGATTGTCTGATGTTGTCCTCCCGGCGGACTCTGGGTCGTCCTTGAGGTCTAGACCCCTGGCTCTTAGTTTCCCGTACTTGTCGTGGTAGCCAGTCTTCTCCCAGCCAATCTTCTCCCATTCTGCAAACATGGCCAAACCATCGTAGTTGGTACTATTTTACTTGGGTCTGCAGGGGTTGGGTTTTAGGCCATGAGATATCGTCTGGTTGCGGACCATATCTCTTCTTGTTACTTCAACAAATACTATAACATTTATTAGGTTTCTAGAGGTCGTTTTTCATATTGATCACTCCTTGCTTTCACTTTTCTAGTTAACTTAACGGAAACCTGCAAAATTACAGAAAACACAAATTAAATTTCACTTGACAAAGGTCATTAGGAAATCAAAGAAAGTGAATGATATAGATATACTTGGCTCTGCCACGTTGTTGTGGAAATACGTATACTGTAAAGTGGAAGTACACTACTATTATAAGCCATGTTTCTATAGTTATATCATCATTTTCCTTCGCTCCCCTTACTGAGCATGGGACACCACTGCAGCTACCCCTCTCAACCTTTTTGTGTTCACGGCACACTTTTCAATTTCTAACAATTTACGGCACACCTATCTGACCCCGCGCCTGAATAAAAAATTACAGTGATATATACTAATTAAATACACTAAATTGTGGGTACTTTATTATAAAGAAAACTCTCAATTCGACATTCTTTTAATTGTTTAAAATAACTTTGAAGTATATCTATTTTTGTTCAAAGATGTTAATAGCTTCAATTATTATTGAATGAATTCAAGCTGCAAAATCAGTTTTATATTACATGATCACTAAAAATATACTTCGTGTAGTAAATTTTAAAAAATGTTGCGGCACACCGCTTGAGAAACACTGGTCTAGCAGGAAGCCAGGACCAAGCATTCACATGCTGTTGTAGCAGTTGTTTCTATGGCACTTTGTTTTACATAATGAGGTTGCGAGTCCCATGCACAACCTCATATTAGATGCCTTGTACGACATGCATTAGAGTACTGTAGTCATAAGACTAAATCTGTGTCTCATTAGAGACCCCGCGCCGGGAACTACACTGGGCTGTAATAATATAGCAGAGCATAAATACGGATAAATTAGGCGAAGTATGGTACAAAGACAGGCGTCTGTAATCAATTTTCTAAAATGTTACTGCTAAAAAAATTATTTTTTACATAATCATAAGTATTTATCCCACTTTATTTTATGTCTGCTGAAGTCTTCCCTTGTCAATATAACTATTAAATATAATTTTTAATAAATGTTTTGTTTAATGAAACCGTCCTTGTTGAATAACATACTGTTTGTAGTTTTATCTGCCTGTAA
Source organism: Oreohelix idahoensis (assembly GCA_024509875.1). Taxonomy (NCBI): domain Eukaryota; kingdom Metazoa; phylum Mollusca; class Gastropoda; order Stylommatophora; family Oreohelicidae; genus Oreohelix; species Oreohelix idahoensis. The sequence continues at coordinate 28,654 of JAMPIV010004018.1, forward strand.
TCAATTATCTGTTATAAGTATTTTTTGCTGTAATCAGTCTTAAAAAGTCATATGAATGTTTCTTTCAGTAAAATATGGTGCTCACTCACAGTCACACTGTAGTATATTGAACCTGAATCACTAACATGCAGCTACTAAATTGAGTGGAATAAATAATATAATATATAAATATTTTTAAAATACATTTCTTCTCTCTGGAATGTAGTTTCTAATTTTTATTAATTTGGCGTGGAAATATTAGATTTGACGACAGAACTATAGCCTGTTAATTTCATTCAGATGCTGCGACAAAATCTAGTAGGTAAGTGTTTTTTTCACAGCAATGTAAGTGACTGACTACTTCCGCTGAGGACGGGGCGAGAGAAGAAAAATATTTCATTGGTTCTGCCATCTAAAATGTATTATGTCTATGGTACGCCTATAGAACTGCCATCAATGGTACCTATACCTTGTAGCGGTATGGCAGCTTGCGTACCCTGACAATCCCCAGAGCTATGCCAGTGGAAGTTTTACTCCTGGTAGGTTCAACCAAGCTGGACTGGTCTGTGTGGGTAGGGGTCAGACAAAAGCTGGTACCCTGGTCCTCCAGGTTGGGGGTTTTAGCATAGGGCTGACACCCCTGTCTATGTAAAAAAAATAATGAAGTTACGGAAACAACATCAAATGAACAAACTTTGCTGCGGGATGGACATTCGGAGTCTGTGGCTCGTATGACTGTCAGTGGTGAAAGCCGAAAGGAAGCCACTGACATGAAAACGGATGTCCTGACCGAAAAACAGGATACAAGAATAGGATTTTGGAATGTCAGGACAATGTACGAGACAGGTAAACTAAGACAGGTCACGGCAGAAATGAGAAACTATAGGTTACACATCCTGGGGATAAGCGAGAGCAGATGGACAGGGGCAGGAAAAGTTAAAACAGCAACAGGAGAAACAGTACTTTACTCTGGAAGACAGGATGGACAGCACAGTGAAGGCGTAGCCATTATTCTACAGAAAGGGATAGAAAGGACATTACTGGAATGGAAACCCATCAACAACAGACTGATACGATTGAGATTGAGAGGGAGATTCACCAACACTACAATAATACAATGCTACGCACCAACGAATGATAGCGATGAGGAAGTCAAGGATGAATTCTATCAACAACTGCAGAAAAAAATGGAGGACACACCTAGATAAAAAGACATTGACTGATGATATAGACCAGAATTTCAACACCATTTCAACAATATATAAGGAAAGCAGCAAATCATGCTTAGGATTCCAGGAAAGGAAGAAGCAAGACTGGATAACACCAGAAACACTAAACACCATAAAGATGAGAAAGGAAATGAAAAGAAATAAAACAGAAGCGAAGTACCCCAGGTTAAAGCAACTATATAGCGAACAGTACAGTCAACTGGACAGGGAAGTTCAACGCCAAACCCGAGCCAACAAAAGGAATTTCCTAGACGATCTTGCAAAACAGGCAGAAGAGGCAGCACTGAGAAATGAACAAAGCACAGTATACAAAATAATTAAATTCATCAGCGGAAAACAAGGTGCAAACAATATTACATTAGTAAGAGATAAGCAAGGAAATCTCATCAAGACAGCAGAGGGACAGGAAACAAGATGGGCAGAGCACTTCAGAGAAACTCTGAACAAGGAAATACCAGAGACACAATTGAATGTTCCTGAGGCTGAAAACGATCTAGATGTAAATACAGACATTTCACGAAAAGAAGAAATCATCACAGCAATCAAAGGGTTAAAGAACGGTAAAGCTCCGGGCCACGATAACTTAAATGCAGAGCTATTTAAGACAGACCCTGAGCTAGCAGCAGAACTATTAGAACCACTATTTGCACAAGTCTGGAAAACGGGGACAACACCATCAGAGTGGAACAAAGGAATAATTGTCAAATTGCCCAAGAAGGGAGATCTTTCAGACTGCAATAATTGGAGAGGAATCACTCTTCTCTCAGTTCCCAGCAAAATACTAGGCAGGATAAGTATACAGAGAATTTCAAAGGCAGTAGACTACAAACTGAGGAAAGAACAAGCAGGATTTAGAAAGAACAGAAGATGTGTAGACCATATATTCACTCTCAGGAACATTATAGAGCAGTGCTCAGAATGGCAAAGACAGCTTTACATAAATTTTGTTGATTTTGAAAAGGCTTTTGACAGCATACATAGAGACAGTTTATGGAAAATGCTGAGGGCTTATGGAATTCCAAGCTGCATAGTGTCAATCATAAAAAGCCTCTATGCCAACTTTACGAGGTGAAGACAGGAGTACGACAGGGATGCCCCTTATAAACCACTCTATTTTTAACAGTCATAGACTGGGTGATGCGCCAGACAACAGAGGGCAGTCCAAGAGGAATAAGATGGACTACATTTTCAACATTGGAAGATCTGGAATATGCAGATGACATTGCACTGCTGGCACATTCACATCAACACATCCAGGAAAAAACGGATAGACTTAATAAATTTAGCCAGCAGGTGGGCTTGAACATCAATTTAAAGAAGTCTGAGGTCATGACGCTCAATGTGAGCAACCCTGAGCCCATATCAGTAAGGAATCAGCAACTGGTACAGACAGATACCCTCACATACCTAGGAAGCATAGTAACACCAGACGGTGGGGCAGGCAAAGACATCAACATCAGAATGAATAAGGCAAGAACAGCCTTCTTTAGCCTAAATAACATCTGGAAGTCCTCCCAATACAGCACAAGCACAAAATTAAGATTATACCAGAGTTGCGTGCTTTCTGTGCTTCTCTATGGTGCGGAATGCTGGAGAGTCACAGAGAAGGAAATGTCAAAATTGTCCTCTTTTCACACAACATGCCTAAGAAAAATTCACCGAATCTTTTGGCCGAATACCATCACCAACCAAGATCTGCTTACTCGTAGCAAGCAAGAGGACATGCATACCATCATAGCTGGCAGACGCTGGAGCTGGGTTGGTCATGTCCTCAGAAGAGACCCCGATGCCATCACAAGAACAGCTATGCTTTGGACCCCTGAAGGAAAGCGAAAGAGAGGCCGACCAAAAACAACTTGGCGGAGGACTGTGGAGGCTGAGATGCAAAGAATGAACCAGAGTTGGGGCACTGTACGAAGGATGGCCACCGACCGTGCAAAGTGGAATCAATTTGTTGTTGCCCTACAAGACGCCACTAGGCGTGATGGCCACTGACTGCTTTGACGGTCGGTGGTTAAGGATCGAAGAAGAAGACGCCTATAGAAACGAATAATATAAACTTTATGGTGTTATCTTACCGATAACAAGGTAGAGCGCAACAAAAGACCAATTGTTATCTGTACCAGGAAGATAATGTGTGCGTTCACGGGCATAACACTGTGTTGTTACGAAGACATTTTCTCTCTGAGTGCATTTTAAAGAAAGTAATTGTATGGGTTTGTTTCAGTTCCAGAGAGTCAGCACGTTGTATCCACAAGGTACCAACATGGCTGTCAGTAATTCTGAGGTAATAAAATATTTTTATGTAGTATATGACTTTTTCAGGCCATAAATCGAGGATTTCTCAGCAAGAGAGAGGTTGGTAAGAAAACGAAGATGGCTGTATACCGCTCCACCTATGTCCCAGTCTTGACATATGGAAGCGAGTCATGGGCAATGACTACAACCCACAAAAGCCAGATCCAAACCTCAGAAATGAGGTATCTGAGGAAGGTGGTTGAAGTAACAAGAAGAGATATGGTCCGCAACCAGACGATACGTCAAGGCCTAAAATCCCACCCCCTGCAGACCCAAGTAGAACAGTCCCAACTAAGATGGTTTGGCCATGTCTGCAGAATGGGAGAAGATCGGCTACCACGACAAGCATGGGAAACAAAGAGCCAGGGATCCAGACCCACAGGACGACCCAGAGTCCGCTGGGAGGACAACATTAGACAATCTTTGAAGGACCGAGGACTAGAATGGAACCAGGCCAGGAGGAAGACAGCCGATAGGATAGTCTGGCGCTCTCTCTTCCAAACCTCTACACCTTACGGTTGAAGGGGAACGACTAAGTAAGTATATGAAAATACAGCGGCGTACTGTAATATAATTAAGCGTAACCAATATGCTTTCTATATTTAACCAAAAACAACAACCAAAAAAACTACAGACTTTCAAAAATGGGTGCTTGCGTAGAATAGAAGGATTGAAATGGTATCAACGAGATCACCAATGTGGAACTGAAGGTAAGAACCAGACAAGTGCCAGCGGAGCAAGAAATGAGAAGATGCTGGCGACGGATATGACGCACATTAAGATAACCTGTTGATAGCATTACAAGGCAGTCCTTGATCTGGGATCCCCATTGTAAGAGAGGTACAGGGATACCAAAGAACAGATGGAGAAAATGGTTGGATACAGACATGAAGGGGATGAGGAAGACATGGCAAGATCTGAAGCTGGTGGCACGGGACAAGAAGACTTGGTATACACTTGTTGAAGTCATGTGCTCCTTGGGGAGCTGACGTTTGATGATAATGATATTCTTTCTACACTGACGTCATTTATAGTTGTGTGAATATGTTAGTGTAGTAACTGGTGCATTATACAAGACATCGGATAAGGTAAGACACAATATAAAAGCCCAATTATAACCGAAACGACCCATTTTGGGTCTGTTTGAACAGGGTGTAAAAAGCGTTATAACGAAGGAGACAAAAAAAAATAATATAAAGGTGAACAATAAAACAGTCACGATACATTGATACAGGCACAGCTAACAGTAGGTTGGATGCGACATTTTAAGGAATTCCTGAATCAACCTTACACCTCATATTGAAAAATGAAAATATAAAAAATTCTCCATGGAATGCGGAAGGAAAGGCTAACTTTCAACAGCATCCTCACTCTACCATGCATAATGTTGACACATGGTCTTCACGCTAGATGTAATGGATCCCTGTTGCCAGGGCCGATGCTAGGGTATTTGGCGCCCTAGTCTAACAGCTCATTTGGCGCTCCCCAGAAGATACATGTGGTCGTATGTGTATTTATTTAGGTAAATATGCTAATACAAATGTATGTAAACACGCTGAGGCCCTACGAGAAGGGAAACGATCAGCAGGACAGTTTGGCTCGAACCTCACCTCGTGGGGTGGGTTGGGGCTCACTTGAGCCAAGAATTCATGTGGCACGCACTTTTCCTCCCCTATTTCCTAATCTCAAATGGAGGCCTCAAATGTGAAATGGCCCAAGCCTTATCTTAGCTCTCGGAGGGCATGTGCACGTTTATTTACAATAGTGTAGAAGGACCACAGTAAATAAAATATCGTCGGAATTGAAACTTTTTTGCAAAACACTGTACATGTACAAGTATTTTAGTTCACTCGATTTTTTGCCACCTCCAAATTATGCCGCCCCAGGCGACAATCTAGTTCGCCTAATGCAGGCACGCACAACATACGGCCCGCATGCTAGAAGAGGCCCGTCAGTTTTCACCGTGCGGCTCTCGCCAGGATTTGAAAATCAATGTATACTTTTGGTTTTTATTTTTAAAAGTATGATTATGTGAAAACCCCCATGTAGTTTACTTAATTAAATTATCATTGCGGAATTAATTGTAACGTCCAGGCTTGCAATGTAAAAAAGAGTTTAATACTGGTATTCGGTATCACTCATTCTGAACACGTTTAAGATCTACATGCAATGTACAGTAGAGAGTGTCAGATTGAGAGAGTGAGCGACAGAGACCAAAAATACATGTGTATTATTCCCAAAGGCACAATACTGTGCCTTGTATATCACGAAACATTAGCTGTTGCAAAAGAATACAACCTTCGGGGGTACTTTGAAACAAAACATCATGTTCTCGCTGAATTGGACTCAAATGAAAAAAAAAAACAACAAAGATTTAAGCATCAAGTTTAGCGAAACACTTAGTGGTTAACAGCAGATTTTAAAGAAAGCGAACACTGAGAATGAGACGGTTAATAACGTTAGCTTTCAAATTTCTAATAAAACTGCTGCGTCGGGGAAATGCCTAACAGAAAATGAATATTTTAAACAGTGTATGACGATTGATGTATCAGAATTATGTCCAAAAAGGAGGAGAATATTTGAGAGCATCAGTTTATCACCACCCGTGTGTTACCGGGGCCCGAAAGGGGAGCAAAGAATAGTAACACTGTCCCCTGCCAAGCATGTCGTAGAAAGCGACTAAGGAGGGTTGGGCATGGGGCCGGTTACCCCATCCTGTAAAAAATTTAAACCACAAAAAAACTTCAACAAATATGGACAAGTCAAATAAAGAAAATAAAACACAGCCATCCAAGACAGGGGAAGGTCCTCTCGTGGGGAGGCGTATGATGCAACACAGAGAAAGCCGAAAGGAGTCTGTGTTGCTGACTAACCTTCTTTCTTCTAGGAGAACTTCCAGATTTGGCACCTGGAATGTTCGGACATTAAACGAACAAGGGAAAGTGGCGCAAGTGGCAGCAGAAATGAGGGAATGCAAAATCGAGGTTTTGGGAATGTGTGAAACAAAGTGGAAGGGGTAGACAGGAAGAAACTCATCACAGGTGAATTGGTGCTGTCCTCAGGACATGAAGACGAAAGTTCACACCACAGTGAAGGGGTAGCTCTTATGTTATCTAAAGAAGCACAGAAAGCACTCATTGAATGGGAAGCTGTTGGACCCAGAATAATAACAGCTACTTTCAAAACAGCTAAAAAGAAAATTCATGTAAATGTCATCCAATGTTATGCACCAACTAATGACAAAGAAGAGTCTGTGAAAGAAGCATTTTATACTAAACTACAGGAAATTATGGATAAAGTAAAAAGAAGAGACATCACAATTTTGATGGGTGACATGAATGCAAAGATAGGTACAGTCAACACCGGATTTGAAGAAGTCATGGGAAAACATGGGCTAGGAGTAATGAATGAAAATGGAGAACTATTCGCAAACTTCTGTGCTTCAAATCAACTGGCTATAGGAGGAAGCATGTTTCCACATAAGAGAATACACAAGGCAACATGGATATCACCAGACCATAGAACAGAAAATCAGATTGATCATATATGCATAAACAAGAAGTTTAGATCATCATTGCAGGATGTAAAGGTATATAGAGGAGCAGATGTGGCATCAGATCACCATCTTCTGATAGCCAAAGTAAAAATGAAACTCAAGAGATATGCAACAGTGCAAAATTATAGACAACAGTATAATGTAGGACAGCTAAGAAATCAAGAAACTAGAGACAAATTTGCGGTCACAGTATCCAACAAATTCCAAGTGCTCCAACAGTTGGAAGATGTAGAGAATACAGAAGACTATTGGCAGCAGGTCAAAACTGTATGGAAGGAGACATGTGAAGAAATACTGGGGAAAAGGGAAAGACAACAAAAAGCATGGATAACAACAGAAACCATCAATAAGATAAAAGACAGAAAAAACAAGAAAGCAGAGTTAAACACAAGCAAAACCAGAAGTTCCAAAGCCAAGGCTCAAGAAGTGTACACAGAAGCAAACAAAGAAGTAAAAAGAAGTATCAAAAGAGACAAGAGGAAGTATATTGAGGAGTTGGCAAGAAAGGCAGAAGATGCTGCAGCCAAAGGAAATATGAGAGAACTGTATAGCAGCACAAAGAAGCTAACAGGGAAATACAAGCAAACAAGTTGCCTCATAAAAGACAAGAATGGGAAACTGCTCAGCAATATACAAGAGCAAATGAAGAGGTGGACAGAATATTTTGGGGACCTTCTCAATAGACCAGCTCCACAAAACCCGCCGGACATCCAGCCAGCAGAAGAAGAGCTACAAATTAACGGTAAAAGACCAACGAAGGAAGAAATAAAGAAAGCCATAAAGCTTCTAAGAGATGGAAAAGCGTCTGGACCTGATGGCATTCCAGCAGAGGCCATCAAAGCAGATATCGACACGGCTACAGAGATGTTATATAAATTACTTGGTAAAGTCTGGGAAAAGGAAGAGATACCAGCAGAATGGAAGGAAGGATATCTGGTTAAGTTGCCTAAGAAGGGAAATTTACAAGAGTGCACACATTATAGAGGAATAATGTTACTATCAGTGCCAGCAAAAGTATTAAACAGAATCATCCTGGAGAGATTAAAAGAGTCCATAGACAAGCAACTGAGAGATGAACAAGCAGGTTTTCGACAAAATAGATCCTGTACAGACCAGATAGCCACATTGAGAATAATAGTTGAACAAAGTCTGGAATGGAATTCACCGCTACACATCGGATTCGTGGACTACGAAAAGGCATTTGACAGTGTAGACAGAGAATCGCTTTGGAAATTGATGAGGCATTATGGGGTTCCCATGAAGATCATTAACTTAATAAAGAAGACCTATGAAGACATGACTGTTACGTGCAGTCTTTGATATCTTACAATATTATACATAGGTAATTTTTTAGTGCTTAAGGGAAAGTCATTATTGAGTTACTTCCCTTGAAAGTTGTGTCGGCTCTTTCGATCAAACTCCGCGGATAAATCCATTTTACTGCGATTTATTCGTTGTTTGGGTAATAATAGATTGTTCTTGCTTCAGAATATCTATGGCCTGAATTTATGTGTATTGTTTGTCTGAGTAGGACGAGTCTGTCTTATATCTGTATATCTTTACATATCTAAGTCGAACTATATGTTCTGTTGTCTCTAGAGAGGTCGAAGGCTATTCGGCGGATGTGTCGCTAGAGTGTGGTGTGATTTGGCTTCGTCCTGTTAGGGACTGTGTGTTTTCCATGTCGGCCTGTCGCCGGGGAAAAAGTGATCTCAGTATTTGTGGGGAAGGTGATAGTCGTCTAAACCTATCGTGTATGCTTTACCCCAGTGTTTAGTCGTATTGCCAAGGAATGGCAGTTTCATATTTCCTCTACCAAGGTAATCAAAGATACTCTTATGAACTCTCGATCGAAGCCACCATTTTCGATAGTTACGATTTGAATGTCTAAGAGAATATATTTGACTCGATGAAAACGACTTCGATTCCTAGCAGCACTATATCCTGTAGATTGCAGTCAATTGTTCATGATCAAATCTACAGAGCAATGAAATGTTTTATGAATGACTAACTTTAGGACAGATTCATTATCTGTATCCAAACGTGAGTGACAGCTCACGAGTGAAGCCATCTTGGAACCAAAACATGTAGTGACTTTCAAGAAGAGAAAAGGGATGCCCGTATTATCGCTTGTTTAGTCCAGAGATCACTGCTACACATGAGAACCCGTTATTAGCGGTTCAATATTATTATATGGAAAAATATGTGCTGAACATTATGTTGAAGAATCGTCGCTAGACGAGATTAGGTTTAGAAGCCATCTGAAATATTGTTTATAAGCTGACGTGCTCAGTCAGTGAAGTCAGATGATATATGTATGGGCGATACTGAGTGCTTGGCTACTGAAAGTCCATTATACACTTATTCTACATGAGTGCCCATGTAACATTGCAAGACCATTTATCCACTGTACTATGATGTATTATGCCAACCTGTGATTTGTCACTATCTGTGCTGTCGAGTGTGTACGTCCAATTAAACTTTAGAAAAGGTACACAGTCGTTGGTGTCGATGACTTCCAGTCATACATGAGTGTGAGAAAAGAACATTTTTTGTCAACAACACGAACCCTTATCATCATTCGCACATTGTACACTCAATCCATGTCTACACACCACTGCGTAGGTCAAGTTGACATTCCATACACTACAGTGGAGCAAACAACACCATAGAGATCTTATCAACTGATGATGATGATGATGTCTGCTTCCATCCACTTATATCTATCTTTTGGTGGATATCATTAACGGGAATAAAAATCCAACATTATCAACTTTATCAACTGGTGGCCCAGCTTTCTGGGTTTGACCTCGCAGAAGTTCAGAAGTCAACAGATTACCGATACCAGACCGTTTCCTGTGGCTGATACGACACACTTGCAGTATTGGTTTGCTCTTTGTCAACACTTCGTCACGTGACCTGTCAGGTGAATGCAGTATGTAGGTCAGCGTTGTTGACAGTTTTACATTAGACATTATAGAGTTTCACAGAGCAGTTGGATCAATTCTTGTCAATGTTAACAGGAAGACAGTATGAGTGAACTAAGAAGTCCTATTTTCATCGATGGATCTTCTTGTTTTCCATATATGAACTTTAATATTTAAGGCCAGAATGTTTAATTGAATAAAGTGGCAGTTTGTTTGTTTTCATAAAAATAACTTTGCCATTACTGTAAAACTGAGCCTATTTTGCAACACATACTATCATACACATAATTTATATATATTTATGTTTACATGTTATTTGTTTGTATAGTATGTTAGTTTCTATGTCAGCGGGTTGTGTTTAAGGTTGGGCGGCGTCCTCACAACAGAATATCCCACGTCATAGAGGGTCCGTTGTGGGCGTTTTCTATAGGTGCAATTTTCTTGATTGAAAATTTGCTGCGACAACTGTTGCTTTTGTGTTAGCTGTGAAGTCTGTAATTATTGTTATTTTTGTAATATTTCTTTGTTCTTTAGTTTTGTTTTGATTTGTTTGTAATTTGTTGGTCTAACCTTTTCTATCTTTCAGTTCTATTCTCAATTTATATTCATATATTGTGACGTCATTTGTGTTGTTATTCTTTGCAGATTCAGTGATTATTTTCATTGATTTCCCTATTTGATTTATTTTGATTTCTGCAAACGTTCTTGTATTGTCAGTCCTATTTGTACTTTATGTATTCTGTTGGTTGACATATGTTTTATATAGGTATATTTCATAAGACACAATTGCCTGTGCACTGCACTTGGATTATGGTATAAACCAGTACCTGATTATTATTACTATTATACAAGACCTTATTAAAGGCTTGTGACCCACAGATATTGGGATAGTATACTGATTAATCAAGTCATTGAGAACTTGTGGTATTATTATTGATTCAGGTGATTAGTATTATTGTTAGACATCATGGCTACATTAGAATACTTCATTACACAAGGGAAAGCCCTTGATAAGACTGGTCAACAATTAGAACAATGGGCAGTTGCTCAATATGACAAAGCATTAGCTGCAGAAGAGAAAAGATTAGCTGCAGAAGAAAGAAAAGCTATGGCGGAAGAGAAAAGATTAGAAAGAGAAGCTGAGGCTGCTGCTGAACAAAAGAAATTGCAGATGCAGGTGGAGGAAAGGAGATTTGAAGCTGAACAAAAAAAAAAATTAGAAAGAGAAGCTGCAGCTGAACAAAAAAAATTAGAAAGAGAAGCTGCTGCGGAACAAAAAAGATTAGACAGTGAAGCTGAACAAAAAAAATTAGAAAGAGAAGCTGCTGCGGAACAAAAAAGATTAGACAGTGAAGCTGAACAAAAAAGATTAGACAGGGAAGCTGAACAAAAAAGATTAGACAGGGAGGCTGAACAAAAAAGATTAGATGCTGAAGAGAAAAAAGCAATAAGAGAACATGAATTTGAGTTAGAGAAATTGAGATTGACAAGTATGAGTAATGTTAATCAGGCATCTAGTGGTAATGGTAAACCTTCTACTTACAAGGTTAAGGTTCCACCGTTCAATCAGTCCAGTGACGATATTACATTCTGGCTGGATAGATTTGAACGTTCTTGTCGTACACATAATGTGGATAAATCACAATACGCTAATCAATTATCAGAAAACTTGAAAGGTGAATCTTTGACTAGATTATGCCTTGTAGGAGAAGCAGATAAGGATAATTATGATGTCATTAGGGCGGCTTTGATAAAAAAAATATCAGCTAAGTGAGGAAGGCTATCGCCTTTTATTTAAAACGATGGTGCCTGAGACGGGTGTAGAATTCTCAGAATTCACTGCAAAGGCACGTCTCACAGTTGATCGTTGGATTGAGCTTTCCAAAACAGAAAAAACGTATGAAGGACTTATGGATTTGTTGCTCAGAGATAAGATTATGTCATGTGTGAACAAACCTTTCCTTGAATTTATACATGAGCGTAAACCCAAATCTCTAAAAGAAATGGAAGAATATTGTTCCCAATATGTCACTGCACACCCCGACGTGACTTTTGGCAACACTAAGATTAAGGAGAGTATGCCAGTTGCTTCAGCAACACCATACAATCCCAATTATTCACACAGATTTCAGGGACCTCAAAACAGATTTGATAAAAAAAAGGTAACCATAATAGTTATCAAAACCAAGGTAACCAATCATTTCAGGGTTCTTCTTCAAAGAACTGGAGACGACCTGATAGCTCTCGACACAGGGGTGGTCATAATTATAGGAATTTCCGTAGAGGAAGTAATTATAGAAACTATCAGGGTTATCCGTCTTGGAGTCAACAAGATCATAATTACAGAGATACTCATTATAATGAATATGATAATGGTAACCAAGGGAACTATGACTCAAACCCAAATAGGGGTTACAATAGAGGTAACAATAACTACAGAGGTGATAATAACCGAGGTAGATCTCAATACAAAAGACATAAACCACATTTTCAGGCAAACTCTGCACAACAAGAGTCCAATGAAGCCTATAAACAGAGTAAAGATAATAATGATGCTAGTAATATGGCATGTGCCGCTTTTGATTTTGGGAGAGCATCTCAGTGCCCCCAATGCAAAACGCTATTTGAGCCAACCACAGTGTCTACTTTAAGCTGTGGCCATCCTCTTCCTGCTCTTCCAGCATCAGTCGCGCATGATGGAAGAGGTTCTCTTGTCTTACATAAGGGTTTAGTGAATAACAATCCAGTCTCTGTGCTATTTGATTCTGGATGCACCACAATTGGTGTTAGGCAGTCACTCGTAGATCCTTCCCGTGCCACTGGACAAGTAGTCAAATGTGTAACATTTGGCGGCACATTAGAGAAATACTCTACTGCTATCATTAGGATTGCTACTCCTTTCTTTACAGGAGATGTACACGCATGTCTTCTTCCGAATCCGATCGCTGACCTCATCATCGGTCGCATTCATGGAGTCAAAGAATGCACTCCGCAACAAATTTCCACGTGGGAAAGGCAAAACATGCAGATTGCTAACGCTGTAGTCACTAGAGCTCAGGCTCTTAATATGCCTCAAACTTCATCTATTGAAAATAATGAAGTGCATAACCAAGATAATCCCTTGGTAATTTCTCGTGACTCGTTTATAAAACATCAAGAAGATGATCCCACTCTGAAGAAATTCTTCATTCTTGCAACTAAAGGTGATCCGAATAAAGACACAAGTCGTAAATCGTGGATTACAAAGAAGAATGGCGTACTTGTACGTATGATTCAAGACTCCATTACGTCAAGTCATTCTCAAATCCTGGTTCCCAAGAATTTGAGAGTTAAAATTTTGCAGCACGCTCACGACTCTCAGTGTGCTGGACACATGGGTTTTTCCCGTACTAAGTCAAGAGTCCTTGCGGCTTTCTTTTGGCCATTGGTAAACAAGGACATACGGATTTATTGTCGATCTTGTAAAGTATGTCAGGAAGTTAAATCCAAAGGTCCACGGCATGCTGCACCCATTCAGGCGGCGGACATTCCTATTCGGCCGTTCCAAAAAATGGCCATAGACATAATTGGTCCATTTAAGATCAAGTCTGCCAGAGGACATCAGTTTATCTTGACGTGTGTTGATATGTGCACACGTTGGCCAGAGGCTATTCCTCTGAAGAGCATTACTACTGCTGATATTGCAGATGCTCTTTGGCTTATATTTTCTCGTCTGGGGTTCCCCGGAGAGATATTGTCAGACCATGGCACCCAACTAATATCAGATACCATGTCTCAAGTAATGTCTACTCTGCAGATAGATAGATCTTTAAGTAGTATCTACCATCCAATGTCTAATGGTATGGTCGAACGCCTTAATAGAACACTTAAAAACTTACTGGGGAAGATAACTGAGGATCATCCTCAGGACTGGGACAGAGTTTTACCTGCGGCCCTCTTCGCTTACAGAGAGGTACCCAATGAACATACGGGATTTTCTCCCTTTGAACTCGTCTTTGGCGCGCGTCCGCGTGGCCCTATGTCGTTGCTTCACGATCTCATAACATCTGACAATATTGACGATGACACAAAGTCATCCTACGAATATGTCATCGCGTTGAGACAAAAGATTATCGAAGCATGCAAATTAGCAACTTCTTCTTCTGAATTTGCGAAACAGAAGGCAAGGCAATTTGCCAATAAGAAGAGATGCTTACGACAACTTTGTCCTGGTGACAAAGCATTTGTATTACTACCTTGTAGGGAAAACAGATTACTTATTTCTTGGAAAGGTCCGTACGATATAATATCGAAAATTTCCGATGTCGACTATATTGTCGATATTGATGGGAAGCATAAAACCTTCCACATCAATATGCTTACTGAATTCCATGAACGTCCGGATTATTTGCAACCCATTTTCCAAGCAACGGACAATTCTCCAGTACCACATGGTCATTACTCATCACTGTCCGTGATACAGGATGAGGAAACAAGTTTTTCAGATGTAAATCTTCCTCTTCCAATGATCCCACTTCATTCCAGTGAATCATGGAAGAACGTTACTGTCTCTCCTGATTTGTCTCTAGGAGAACAGCGACAAGTTTCAACTATGTTGCAAACATTTCAGGATGTACTCACTGACATCCCTGGACAAACGAATGTCATTCAACATGACATTGTTCTAACTGACCATACTCCTATTAGGATTAGACCTTATCCTATACCTATACATTTTCAAGCACAGGTCGAGAAAGAGTTGGATGAGATGATAGATTTGAAAATAATCGAACCATCCACCTCTGCATATTCTTCGCCGATGGTTATTGTGCGTAAAAAAGACAATAACATACGTCTTTGCGTTGACTATCGAAAATTGAATCAAGTAACTAAGTTCGATGCCGAACCTATGCCTTTACTGGAAGAGCTACTTACTCGACTCTCCAAATCTCATTTTTTCACTAAACTTGATTTGTCTAAAGGATATTGGCAAGTTCCTTTATCTGAACGCGCCAAACCTCTCACGGCTTTTTTCAACACCTAGAGGTTTGTTCCAATGGAATTTTATGCCTTTCGGTCTTATGAACGCACCAGCTACATTCGTACGCATGATGCGCCGAATCCTATCTTATCGGTCAGATGTCATTGCATATCTAGACGACATCTGTCTTTTCAGCGATACTTGGGAAGATCACTATTCAGGGTTAGATGAATTGCTGTCTACTTTGCGTGAGCACAACCTGACAGCGAAACCCTCTAAAGCCTATATTGGTTTTAGCGAAATTTCTTTCCTAGGCCACCGAGTTGGTCATGGTTTCCTAAAGACAGAGGACCATAATACTAGTAAGATACTTAACATCTCAATCCCTAAGACTAAAAAACAGGTGAGAAGTCTGTTAGGTCTTATTCAATTTTATGGCAGATTCATTCAGAATCTATCCTCTATCATGGCACCTCTCTCAACACTTCTAAAGAAAGGTTCGCCTAATGTGGTCCACTGGTCTCAGGAATGCCAATGCTCTCTGGATAAGATTAAAACACTGTTTTCAACACCACCTATTTTAGTGCTACCTACTAAAGATAAGACATTCGTTCTTCGTAGTGACGCTTCATCCACTGGGATTGGAGCGGCACTAATGCAAGAGTACTCTGGAACTCTGCATCCTGTAATGTATATTTCCAGAAAACTTAATGCGGCAGAAAGGAGTTATTCGGTTTTAGACCGTGAGCTATTAGCTATGGTTTGGTCGATCCTCAAACTACAGAGATTCCTTCTAGGCGCACATTTCATAGTAGAAACCGACCAAAAAGCTCTTACTGCTATACAGAGTAAGAATTTGAAGAGCTCGAGGTCTACTCGATATGCAATTGCTCTTCAACCTTTTCATTTCTCTGTGCGAGCTATTCGTGGATCAGATAATGTGATGGCAGACATTCTGTCAAGATGCCCACATGATTCCACATAACTATTAGGGCTTAGACTTCTTGATATGTCTAGTTCTATAGTAGTTCCTTTTCTATATCATGATAGATACACATTTGTAATTTAATAATATAATGATTGTATCACTACATAGCGGTTCATTGATGTTTATTCACCGCTGTGCTTTGATGATTTTTTTTTCTTCATAAATCATAAATTTAAGATATCTAATGCGAAATGATGATATGAATTTTTTAGGCATTGTGTAATTGCCAGAATTGTATTATACTTTGATGACACCTTCCTGGAAAAATATACTTGTAGAGAAATAATTTCTCTCAGTTTATGAGACACATTCTCACCAGTCGCTCCATAAGTCGACTTAGCCTCATATTAGGCGTTATAGGTATTCCTGATATTTTCATCTGCGCATTATTCATGCGTTGTGAGCCTATTGTACGTTGCTCCTAGATGTATTTCAAAAAAAAAAAAATGTTCCATTTTTTTTTTTTCCCGGGAGGTGTGGTAAGACTGTTACGTGCAGTCTTTGATATCTTACAATATTATACATAGGTAATTTTTTAGTGCTTAAGGGAAAGTCATTATTGAGTTACTTCCCTTGAAAGTTGTGTCGGCTCTTTCGATCAAACTCCGCGGATAAATCCATTTTACTGCGATTTATTCGTTGTTTGGGTAATAATAGATTGTTCTTGCTTCAGAATATCTATGGCCTGAATTTATGTGTATTGTTTGTCTGAGTAGGACGAGTCTGTCTTATATCTGTATATCTTTACATATCTAAGTCGAACTATATGTTCTGTTGTCTCTAGAGAGGTCGAAGGCTATTCGGCGGATGTGTCGCTAGAGTGTGGTGTGATTTGGCTTCGTCCTGTTAGGGACTGTGTGTTTTCCATGTCGGCCTGTCGCCGGGGAAAAAGTGATCTCAGTATTTGTGGGGAAGGTGATAGTCGTCTAAACCTATCGTGTATGCTTTACCCCAGTGTTTAGTCGTATTGCCAAGGAATGGCAGTTTCATATTTCCTCTACCAAGGTAATCAAAGATACTCTTATGAACTCTCGATCGAAGCCACCATTTTCGATAGTTACGATTTGAATGTCTAAGAGAATATATTTGACTCGATGAAAACGACTTCGATTCCTAGCAGCACTATATCCTGTAGATTGCAGTCAATTGTTCATGATCAAATCTACAGAGCAATGAAATGTTTTATGAATGACTAACTTTAGGACAGATTCATTATCTGTATCCAAACGTGAGTGACAGCTCACGAGTGAAGCCATCTTGGAACCAAAACATGTAGTGACTTTCAAGAAGAGAAAAGGGATGCCCGTATTATCGCTTGTTTAGTCCAGAGATCACTGCTACACATGAGAACCCGTTATTAGCGGTTCAATATTATTATATGGAAAAATATGTGCTGAACATTATGTTGAAGAATCGTCGCTAGACGAGATTAGGTTTAGAAGCCATCTGAAATATTGTTTATAAGCTGACGTGCTCAGTCAGTGAAGTCAGATGATATATGTATGGGCGATACTGAGTGCTTGGCTACTGACAGTCCATTATACACTTATTCTACATGAGTGCCCATGTAACATTGCAAGACCATTTATCCACTGTACTATGATGTATTATGCCAACCTGTGATTTGTCACTATCTGTGCTGTCGAGTGTGTACGTCCAATTAAACTTTAGAAAAGGTACACAGTCGTTGGTGTCGATGACTTCCAGTCATACATGAGTGTGAGAAAAGAACATTTGTCAACAACACGAACCCTTATCATCATTCGCACATTGTACACTCAATCCATGTCTACACACCACTGCGTAGGTCAAGTTGACATTCCATACACTACAGTGGAGCAAACAACACCATAGAGATCTTATCAACTGATGATGATGATGATGTCTGCTTCCATCCACTTATATCTATCTTTTGGTGGATATCATTAACGGGAATAAAAATCCAACATTATCAACTTTATCACTGTCCCATAGCCGTAATCAGATGCAGGACAAATTGAAAACACTCGATGAGAGGTCACAGCAATTGGGTCTGAAAATACACAGGGAAAAGACAAAAAATAATGCGAATAAATGCAGGTAATGATAACAGGGTTGAACTTGAAGAAACACCAATACAAGATGTAGAATCATACACATATCTTGGCAGTAATATAGACAAAGTTGGAGGGACAGACAGCGATATCAAAATAAGAATACAAAAGGCAAGAGGAGCTTTCATTGCATTGGGAAATATATGGAGATCAAGAGAAATAGGATCCAACACGAAAATAAGAATCTTCAACTCAAATGTGAAGTCAGTCCTATTGTATGGCTCAGAGACATGGAGAACAACAAAGACAACAGCCAAAAAGCTACAGACTTTCATAAATGGGTGCTTGCGTAGAATAGAGGGATTAAAATGGTATGACAAGGTTACCAACGTGGAACTGATGACAAGAACTAGACAAGTGCCAGTGGAACAAGAAATGAGAAGAAGACGATGGCGATGGATAGGACACACACTGAGAAAACCTGTTGATAGCATTACAAGGCAGTCCTTGTTCTGGAACCCCCAGGGCAAGAGAGGCAGAGGAAGACCAAGAAGTACACGGAGAAGAGAGTTGGAAACAGAGGTGAAAATGAGGAGAACATGGAAAGAACTTGAGATGATGGCACGTGACAGGAGGACTTGGCATGTGTTTGTTGAAGGCCTATGCTCCTTTGGGAGTGGAGGGTTATGAATGAATCAGTTTATCACGCATGACAGTACAGAGAAGAATAGCTGACATTTCTACCAATCTGAGTGACCAGTTAAAGCAGAGAGTGAGTGAATTCTGCAATTATTCTTTAGCTATCGATGAAAGTGCCAATTTAAAAGACACAGCCCAACTTCTTATTTTTCATAAAAGGTATTGATAAAAATTTTCAAATTACTGAAGAACTTGTAGGTATGTGCTCTATGACAGGTCGCACAACTGGAAAATAAATATGCGATGAAGTGTTAAAATGCGGGAAAGATAAGTTGGACTGGATTTAACAAACTTGATGGCCATTTGTACTAATGGTTCCCCAGTTAAGTGTGGTAAAAATGCTGGAGCAGTTACTCATCTTGAACAATGTATTGATAGGTCAATATTCAAGCATCACTGCATCATACATCAGCAGTTTTGTGTAGCAAAGTCTTAAAAATTTGAGCGTGGAATGTCAGTGATTCTTTCCATTGTGAACTACATCCGTTCTAGAGGACTCAAACATAGAACATTTAGAAACTTTCTTGAAGAAGTAGCCGCCGAGTACAGCGACTTACTGTTTGGTTTAGTTTTAAGGACCTTCTTCATTGCACACGGACAACTCCATCAGTGCTCCGATCTCCTCCCTTAGATCACACAAGGAGGAGCTCAGCACAGAGCACTAACTCTGTAGTACCGGCTAGGATCACAATATGTGTGTACAAGAATTACTGTACCATACTGAAGTGAGATGGTTGAGTAGAGGAAGAGTGTTCCATCGATTCGTTGCTTTGAATGAGGATATGGCAACATTCCTACAGAGTGAATCAAAAATATTTTCGGAACTTAAATGAAACCTGGAATCAAGATTTTTTTTTCCTGAGTGGCTTTACAGGACACTTGAATGATCTCAACATTCAACTTCATGGGGAAAAAATCAACTTATATTTCAAATGCGTGACGCAGTCAAGGCTTTTAATCATAAAATTGAACTTTTTCAGGAATCAGCTGTCCTAAAGAGGAATGTACCACTTTCCCTTGTGCGTACAACACCTCTCTTTCCAGAGACACACTAAGTTAAGAGAAAAGTATGCAAATGAAATTGATGTTTTGATTAAAGAGTTTAACAGAAGACTTGCGTTATTTAAAGCTGAAGATTTCAAGCTGAAACTGACTGAAGATCCCATTTTTGCGGAAACGTAAGAAATGCAGATATATTTGCAGATTGAGTTCATTGAACTTCAATGTTCGCCTGTTTATCGAAATAAATACAAAGAAAGCAGCCTGTGGGATTTCTATAAAAGTCTGGACAGTGGAAAATAAATAAAAAAATCGATTGAAGTCGCACTGACAACCGTCAGCATGTTTGGACGCACATACATAAGTGAACAAACATTTTCACTCAAGAAATGAACAAACATTTTCACTCAAGAAATGAACAAACATAAGCAACGTTTCAAACAGACGACCTTTGGTAGACATTATGAAAATATCTACTTTAACTATGACTCCACAATTTGACAAACTTGTTGCTGAAAAGAGATGTAATATCTCTCACTAAGTATTTTTTTTTGGGGGGGGGGGGGGGGGAACCTGAGGACTTTCCTTCCAACCCGGTCAGAGAGGGTTTATCTCAGGAGCCGTTCAGGTTATTCAGTCAAAATCCCGGTCGTTGACACTTTTTCAAATGCTGACGCCCGGGCTTGAACCTTGAAAACCTGGTCGCCAGTACAACGTTGTAACCATTACACCAGCGCGGCTCCCCTCACTAAGTATAAGGACATCTATCTACCCTTTTCATTCATTTCTGACTATAGCAGCGTGCCTGCAAAACGATGTCTCGGTGGGCACGAGGTTGGGCACTTGAATAAAGAGGTCAAGCTGTTGCCCATGCAGCACGGCTCTGGTGAGATCAGAGGTACGGCGTAGCCGTTATAGTCGGTCACCAGAACACACATATATATTTAGTATCTCATGTCATTATTCAAGTAGGACCATTCCAATTACGGGGCTCAACAACTATATCAACGCTATTGGAGCTGGAATTACCGCGGCTGCTGGCACCATACTTTCCCTCCAAAAGATCCTCGTTAAAGTGTACTCATTCCAATTACAGGACCTCGAAAGAGGACATTATGAAAAAATAGCTATGTCTCCTTTTAATTCAACATATGCATTTTTTTTACCTATGATTAATAAATAAGTATACGTCGATTTTCTTAATTTAATTAATTAATCGCCTCTTAATAAAATACCACCCCAAACTTACACTTGCGGCCCGTGGCGGATTGTTTCACAACGATATGGCCCTCATAAATGAACGAATTCAGCACTCCTGGCCTAATGGTTCAGTCTGTTGCACCAGTAGTTGGTTACTTTTTTTGTTAATGAGTTTAAGTAATATGTCTAGGCATAATCTATCGTGATGGAATTATTAGATCCAGATTACAGTTCTTCTCAAATATTTCCCGATTTCATTTGTTCGTGTGTTTGTTTTGTGAGCTTTTAACAGCTCTCTCAGTGATGATGTAGGCCCAACTGCCAATTGTAACGTAACTCTAGTGAAGGGAGAAGATATCGCTTTCTAAAAGTTTAGAACCACTGATGTACTATAGATACTGTTTTTAATTCATCAAAACATTTCCAGGTGAACTGATTGCGTACAGCTATATCGCCAGACGTGCAGCTGACCTCAGCTCAGATACACATCACATTTTACGACAGTATTGAAGTGTTTTTAATAACAGGCAAGATCTATTCTGTATATACTTTTTAACTACTGGAAAACGGTAAGCAGGTGTCTCTTTTGTTTACAAATTTTTGCTTGGAGACTCGATGGAGTTTATTCTTATTTACGCTTGTTTTATTAAATTAATAATAATAATTATTATTATTATTTGCCAGCTGTCATATGTAATGTATGTACTAGTCTAAACTCTAACCCTATTTTAATTTTAACTCAGGTCTAACTTCTCCCCCCCTCCCCCCTCCCCACACACACACTACATTTCGCTTCATATTAGCAAGTTCGTAATTGTGTGAGATGTTTTGCTTATGTTAGCATCAAATTATTATTTGTTGGGTTTTTTTTTTTTTAAATTTCTTTAACATCATCTGCTCTCTTTCTTGCGTCTTTATGTTCTAAGAGGAACATATTGTGCTTTTTGTTTTCTTTTCTTGGGATATTCGCCTCTTTCAACCGTATGCAGAAATCATTCGCTTATATCAGAGCTCAGCTGCCAACCACAAAGATAGAGATATTGAAAGAGAGAGAGAGAGAGAGAGAGAGAGAGAGAGAGAGAGAGAGAGAGAGCTCTTTGCCTGGACTCCAGTGTTCATAAATACTATGTCTTGATAACGGCGACTGGTTTCCGTCAGCTAGGATGATGATGCACTGAAAAGGGGTAGTCCCGAAAAGAACTGTTAGCATTACTTCTGTAAAGTATAAGTTATATTTAGCTGGGGTTTTTTTTAAATTTTATTGCTGTTATTTTAAAGACACCGCTATTTTTGGTTGTCCCAATGATGTGGTTAATTCAATGTTCGGGATTTACGCCTGCAACAATTACAGGTATTTCCTGACCGTGACAGCTTGTGCATAATATGCTCCAACACGGCAACCAATGCTCAGTTTATTTTATTCATTCGGTCATCGACTCCGCCTAACGTACGTAAGATAGAGATGAAAAAAACCCGTATTCCAACCTCGATTATCATTAAGCAATATCTTCGATCAATCGTAAAAATTTAGAAAACTGTATCCAGTAGATTACTAACTGAAAAATACAGAGAAAGCGAAACAACTGATACAGGAAATTCAGCACCAACAAAAACTAGTAAATCTACCAAGCGAAATTAAAACAGAAATTGAAATATTCACAGCATGTAGCAGATATGTGATGAACAAACATAGAAACCAAACTTAGAGAAAAGAAAATATTGAACACGATGGCTAGCGAACACACAAATAATAATAACAAAAGTAAAAAAATACAGAAAAAGCAGAATGAATATCCCAGTAATAGTAGTCACTACAGAAAGGACAGAAATTCCAACACTTCTAAAGATCAATGAAAAGATAACACGCAAAGAGATCTGCATACCTCCAGTTATGCAATGTTCCAGATATCAGTTTTAACAGTTAAAATCTTCAGCTCAAATGTCGTTAGCCTTGTTGTATTGTTCTGGAGCACGGAGAGCAACAAAAATAACAACCAAAAGGTTACAGACTTTCATAAATGGTTTCTTGTATAATAGGAGTAAAATTGTATAACAAGATCAGCGATAAGCAACAGAAGACAAGAACCCGGTTAGTGCTAGTGGAGCAAGGTATGAGAAGACGGCGCTGGCGATGGATAGGATACACACTGAAAAACCTGTTGATAGCATTACTAGAGCTGATTCCCTAAGTAATTATTTTCAGCTCTGGACGTGTTGATATGCTCTTTGTGTACATATCTGTTTCGATGTTTAGTTTGTTTCCCTGACTAGACTTACTTGGCCTTATGGGAACTCTTCTGTTACTCTTCTTACTACTTCCTGTTTTCCAAGATGTCCGATTTAATATGCGTCCTATGTATTCAGTGTGTTCGCCTTCGTGATTAAACTTCATAACGTGAGAATGTGTGACAGCCAGCCACGTCTCATTACTTCTATCAATATTTACTACACACGACGGTAAAGATCAACATGGTGGCAGCGGTGTTTATTTCTACAGAATTCGAACTATTCTGCTGAATATCTTCCGACACGTGTGCTGACGTCACAGATTCTGGTAGGTTATTGCTTGCATACCATTATTAGACATTTTGTCATGGCAGAACGGTCCATGTTTCGGTTACCACCCTTCTTCTTCTTCTTCCGTAATCGAAGTGACTGGCAAACGGGTGATCAGCCCGTTGGTTACCACCCTGCCTAGACATAAATAACGTCGAATCAGACACATTTCGTAAATGGAGACGACAGTTAGATCTATACATGCATGTTCAGATTCTAGAACTGTTGAAGTTTTTGACACTTGCAGAGGAAGGAGATCTCTTCAATTCTCGATTTGCTCCAGAACCTGTAGCTAAGTATTACATACGTTTTTGAACACACCTCTCAAGATCCTTTTTGACTGAACTGAGAACTAAGGCAGACTTATGCAACTTTAACGACAAGGATCGTATGATAAGAGACAAAATTGTCTTTACTGTTAACAAAAGGTTACAGGAGAAACTCTTGAGAGAAGCTGACCTCGATCTAAAGAAAGCCATTCACATATGCAGAGTCTTCGAGCAAACTGGAAACGACATAAGAGAGATGAGTAATACAGTTCAACCTTCTGAAGTAAGGGTTGAAAAGGTACAGAAAAAATCACTCAAACATAAACCTCCCAAGAGAGACACTGAGCGTGCTGCTGGTAAAGCCTGTCAAAGTAACACTGACAGTGGGTACTTTGAACCTAGAAAGGAGTGTCATTACTGCGTACAGAAACATCTATTAATTAAGAAAAAGTGTGCTGCATGGGGGAAGTTTTGTTCTAATTGTGGGGGAAGAAACTATTTCAAAGTGAAATGCAAGAAAGTTCACATTGTTCACACAGAGTCAGTGGAAGATTCTGAAGTTTTTCTTAATTGTGTGAAGTCTAGCAAAGCTTGTACATCTGCACAACTCATTATCAATGGGAAAATGGTAAAATTTCAGCTAGACACAGCTGCTGATGTGAATACAATATGTCAACGCTTTGTGATGCAAGAACAACTGTTACCCACTAAACAGAGCCTTGTTATGTGGAATGGTACTAAGATGACTCCACTGGGAGAAGTTCTATTAACTGCTGAGAATCCTAAGACTGGGACAAAACACAATATAAGGTTTACTGTTGTGAAACATAGATTCACATGTTTGCTGGGCAACAACACACTGCAGGATCTACAGTTTGTATCTGTCAACACAAACAAATTTATTGCTAAGGTGGTTACTGACAGTTCAGATAATGATCATAACTCTGATAACCATCTAGGTGTCCTGGGTGAAGCTGTGTTGCATATTGATCCTAATATTCGTCCAAAGGCACTGCCGTGCAGAAAAATACAATTTTCGCTTAAGAGCAAGGTAAAGTCAGAGCTTCAAAATCTAATGAACAGAGGTATATTAATACCAGTAGAGGAACCGACTGAATGGGTTAACCAAATGGCTGTTGTTGAAAAGTCTGATGGTTCCTTAAGAATATGCATTGATCCTAAACCCCTGAATGAGGCTTTGCAGAGAGAGCATTACAGATTACCAACTTTGGATGATGTATTGCCTGAACTCAATAATGTCAAGATTTTCACAAAGCTGGATATCAAGGAAGCATTCTGGCATATCAAACTTGATGAGAAGTCTAGTAAACTTACAACAATGATTACACCTTATGGTAGGTTCAGATGGTCTAGATTACCATTTGGCTTGAATGTAAGCAGTGAAATTTTCCAGAGGCATCTAGCACAAGCTCTTGAAGGTCTTCATGGTTGCATAAATGTTGCTGATGACATAGTTATTGCAGGTTGTGGATCAAGCAGACAACAAGCAATTAAGGACCATGATCTGAAGCTTAAAGCACTGAAACACAGGTGTAAAGAGAAAGGTATTAAACTGAATGACGGTAAAGTTCAAGAGAAAAAAAGAAGAAATTACCTTCATGGGTCACCTTATTACTGCTCGAGGTGTTGAACCAGACAAGAAAAAGGTTGAGACAATACTAAACATGCCCGTTCCTAAGGACTGTCATGAGGTTCGCAGATTTTGCGGCATGATACAGTATCTAGCAAAGTTTCTCAACAATCTTTCAGAAGTTCTTCATCCAATAAGAGAACTTACCCGTAAGGATACTCCCTTTATCTGGTCTGCTGAATGTGATCAAGCTTTCAAGAGAGTCAAGAAACTGATTACTTCTACTCCAGTACTCGCATACTATGATCCTGTTGAATCTTTGTGTATTCAAGTTGATAGTAGCAGCTATGGACTTGGGGCTGTCCTCCTACAAAATGGTCAGCCAATAGAGTTTGCTTCTAGAGCTCTAACTGAAACAGAACAACGCTGGGCTCAAATTGAGAAGGAGCTCTTAGCTGTTGTATATGGTTTGGAACGCTTTGACCAGTACACTTATGGAAGGAAAGTTACAGTCATCAACGACCATAAACCTTTGGCAGCCATCGTCAAGAAACCTCTGAGTCAAATTCCTCGAAGACTGCAGAATTTACTGATGCTCAGCCATCGATATGACTTTGAATTCCAATGGGTACAAGGTTCCGATCTTCTTATAGCCGACACATTGTCCAGAGTTTGTATTCATAATGTCACATTGGATTCCTTAGCTGATAGAGAGAGCAATGCAGGAGCTGATGCACCTGTAAGATTACCTGAAATACCAGATGTGATGATGGAAAAGATTAAAGCTGAAACTCTCAAAGACAGCGTGCTCCAGAGGTTGAAGTCGACCATTTTGGATGGGTGGCCTAAAAGAAAGTCTGATGTACCAGCTGAGCTTATGCCTTATTTCGACATTCGTGATACTCTGACAACAGAACAAGGCATAATACTTAAAGGAGAGCGTATTCTTATCCCAAAAGCACTGAGGCCTGAAATCAAGCAGAAGCTGCACGCTGCTCATCTTGCATTTGACAGCATGATGCGCCGGGCCAGAAGTTGTCTGTTTTGGATCGGCATGACGGCTGAGATTCGACAGATAGCTGACAGTTGTCCAGAATGTCAAGAAACGAAGGCAAGGAATACTAAAGAACCTTTAAACCAACACTCAAGAGGTTTATCACCCTGGGAGAAAGTTGGCACTGGTATCTTTATTATAGAAGGCCGATATTATTTAGTCCTGATTGACTACTTCTCCAACTTCATTGAAGTAGACTTCCTACCTACAATGACAGCACAGTTAGTCATCAGGAAATTGAAGTCCTTAAAGGTCCTACAGGCAGCATGGTGCAACAAGACCATACCAAAGGATTGGGAGATTGCCATCATAACACCAATTTTCAAAAAGGGTGACAATCGACAATGTGGAAACCATAGAGGCATATCCCTTCTCAGTGTCCCTGGTAAAATCTACTCTAGAATCCTAGAGCAGAGACTCCGACGCCTAGCTGAGCCACAATTGGATGAGGTCCAGTGCGGATTCCGAGCAAACCGAAGTACTCAAGACCTAATCTTCACACTCAGACAGCTGAGTGAAAAGGCCCTTGAGTATAAGAGTGAGATCCATCTTTGTTTCATAGATCTGGAAAAGGCGTTTGACAGGGTCCCCTGGAGCAAACTTTGGGACTGTTTGGCAAGGAAGAATATTCCAGCACCTCTGATTCATGCTATACAGAGCTTCTACAAGTCTTGCAGAAATTATGTGAGGACAGCAAACCATAAGTCAGAAGAGTTCAGGACCACCACTGGTGTAAGACAAGGTGATATCCTATCACCTTACCTCTTCATACTCCTTATGGACGATGTCATCAAGGCATGTAAGGAGAGAACAAGAAAGTATTCAGTGGGGTACTGGAAGATGAGACAGGTCTATATTTCGGAGCTGGCATTTGCTGATGATGTTGCCCTGATTGCTAAATCAGAGGCACATCTCCAATCCAACCTGCAAGTCTGGAAGGAAGAGCTGGAGAAGAGAGGGATGGTCATAAGCAGCTCTAAAACAAAATCCATGGTGATATCACGAGAAGAAAGAAAACATCAGATTAAGTTGGGAGAACAGGTCCTGGAGCAGGTCGACCACTTTAAATATCTCGGAGCTATTATAGACCGAAAGGGAGGCATCAAAGAAGAGTTGGCCACTCGAAAAGCAGCGGCTGGGAGACTTTTTCAGGCCATAAATCGTGGATTCCTCAGCAAGAAAGAGGTTGGTAAGAAAACGAAGATGGCTGTATACCGCTCCACCTATGTCCCAGTCTTGACATATGGATGCGAGTCGTGGGCAATGACTACAACCCACAAAAGCCAGATCCAAACCTCAGAAATGAGGTATCTGAGGAAAGTGGTTGAAGTAACAAGAAGAGACATGGTCCGCAACCAGACGATCCGTCAAGGCCTAAAATCCCATCCGCTGCAGACCCAAATAGAACAGTCCCAACTAAGATGGTTTGGCCATGTCTGCAGAATGGGAGAAGATCGGCTACCAAGACAAGCATGGGAAACAAAGAGCCAGGGATCCAGACCTCCAGGACGACCCAGAGTCCGCTGGGAGGACAACATTAGACAATCTTTGAAGGACCGAGGACTAGAATGGAACCAGGCCAGGAAGAAGACAGCTGATAGAATGGTCTGGCGCTCTCTCTTCCAAACCTCTACACCTCACGGTAGAAGGGGAACGACTAAGTAAGTAAGTAAGTAAGAAATTGAAGTCTCATTTTGCTCGCTACGGTGTTCCCAAAGTTATTGTATCTGACCAAGGTACTCAGTTTACGTCTGCACAGTTCAGATCATTTACTGCTAGATGGGGAATACTTCATGTTAAATCAGCACCAGGTCATCATAAAGCCAATGGATTAGCTGAATCTGCTGTGAAACTCATCAAGGGTATGATGAGAAAGACTGTTCAGGACAATACAGATGCATATGAGGCACTACTTGAACTTCGTAATACGCCAAGACAAGGGTTTGATCAAAGTCCAGCAGAAATACTGTTCAACAGGAAACTGCGCACACTGATACCTTCTGCAGTGAAACCCGTTGCATCTCACAATAGAGTTATTGAAAGTAGAGGCAAGAGAGACAGATCAGTGAAGAAGTATTATGATAAAACTGCTCATGATCTGCCCAAGTTGTCTCACCAGCCAGTCTACTATCTAGACCCTGAACGACCAAACTGGCAACCTGGAAGGATCGATAAGAGGCTCTCTGAAAGATCTTATCTCGTTGAAGGGGAGAATGGAGGTCAATATGTCAGAAATAGAATTCATCTAAGACCTAAAACAACACCTTTCACATCTGATCCCGAGGACCTGGAAATTGATGTCTCCTCTCCAGTTCTACCCGAGCAACAGGTTGTTTTGCCGGACATGGAGAACACTAGTGAAGCGAATAGCTCCAATCCTACAGAAGTTGGTCATTCGACTCCAGCTACTTCTAGTCCTGGGAAAACTGGCAAAGAACATTTCCTCCTACCATCTTGCCCTAAGAGACCTCAAAGAGATCGCAAGAAACCCTCTTGGATGAATGACTTTGTTCACTCATAAAGAAGGGGGGATGTTGATATGCTCTTTGTGTACATATCTGTTTCGATGTTTAGTCTGTTTCCCTGACTAGACTTACTTGGCCTTATGGGAACTCTTCTGTTACTCTTCTTACTACTTCCTGTTTTCCAAGATGTCCGATTAAATATGCGTCCTATGTATTCAGTGTGTTCGCCTTCGTGATTAAACTTCATAACGTGAGAATGTGTGTGTTGCGTGATAAATTCTCGCAACATCGTTTTATTTCAATATCTGTTTTATAACGCAAGGGCAACAACTGCTTGAAATCTATAGTCACTTTTCTCGGTAAGCATTTGTCTTCTCGCGTTATTATCGAATGCAGTTAACTTTTGAGCTGTGGTCATTTTTGCGCTGGACTGCGCATGACTTGTCTTGTTGTTTGGTCGATCGGTTTCCGCCCACCACTAGTGGGAGTGAGCGATTTGGAATGGCGAAAGAGATGCCTCGTTGAAGAGGGGATCTCCGCTTTTTTTTGTTCTGTCAGGGATGTGTAGTCCTCTTATGGATATTTCGTTTAGTCGAGATAATACCTCTAGTGTTTTCCCACATGTCGGGAGGCGTGATATTTCTGTGTATTTCATGAAAGCAAGGTAAATTGACTTTTTCATTAACTCTATCGATTTTGGGTCGTGAGCGATTTCGATTCATAGCCTGTCTGCGAAAGTCGTCGTCACGAGATGTTTTTTCCCAGCTCACATGTCGCTGCATTGTACTGCATCGGTTGATGCAGGTACCAAGGACCATTACTTGCTACTTTGTTAAATGAACTAGGTTTAGAAAACCTTTATTATCTAGAGGATATTCTTGAGGACATTATTTATACTTCGGCAGACGTGTCTGTCTTGCTGAAGTCAAACTAAGGAGAGTGAACTGATCTCATACATCTGGTTATCTCCTGGCTGTTATAGAAAAGGATGGAGTTTTCCACCTGACTACATTTACAGCACTTTGAAATATAACATGCATCTGACTCATCATTGTAATGCTGTCTACCGTTTATTGCTGTATTGAATGTTGCTGTGATAATGACTGTTTGATGTGCCTACACATTTGCGTAACCATTTTGTCACTGTGGCGTCCACAATAAATAATGAAGAAAAACGTCAACGGCTGTTTCAAGACTCATTGACTTTATACGTCGTGAGTTTACTGACGTCCTATGTGGATTGCCCTGTTATTGTTGCATGAACATTGTTTTGACTGAACACATCTACACACTACACAAAACCAGACATGCGGATGCCATCCATCATCATATGGCATCACGCATCATTTGGTGGCCATAAGCTGGTTTGATTCTGGTACTAGCAAACACGGGGTCCCTTACCCACTTCATTTTCAACAAGAATTCATCAGCATCCTTCAAGAAATTAACATTCTTCAATACAGTCAACATCTTCAAAATTTTCAAAGTACTCGGCGTTGCCCGGTAAAAGTCAAAATTTCAACTTTTTGACGGAAACAAGAATTTGACAGTACCCGGCGTTGTTACATGTTGCCGGATAACTCGGACTGCTGTTATCTTTTACGCAAGTCAAGCAAGTTGCTGCTGTCAAGGTTCCAGTGCTGTCGTTTTTTGAGAAGGTCAAGTGCCGGTTGAAACGGGTTGTTTTCTGAAGAAGGCCAAGTACCGATTTCCATCAACTTACTTTTGGATTAGAAGGTCAAGTGCCGAAACAATTCAACACACAGTATTTCAGAAGCTCTTGTACCATCGTGTTAGCAGTGGAAGCAGTTCAGATGTGCCATCATCGTTGGAGCTTCGCTCTTTAGGACGTTGATTGACATCCGTTTTTCTGCTGTTCTACGATTGGAAGCCTTTAAGTTAAGTGGCCTGTTTGTATGTAAACTGTGCCCTTATACTTCTGCTGAGTCTTCTGTGTATCATCTAATTCTATATATTATATGTCTATATGTTATTTGTATATTTATATGTTTATATTTCAGCGGGTTCTCGGTTGGGTGGTGTCTCCGTTAGATTATGCCACGTCATAGAGGTCGTCTATTGTGAGCGTTTTCTGTAGGGTTTGCAAATTTCCGATACTGGAATTTGCTAAGCGACTTCTGTTGCTATTTATGTTAGCTGTGATGACATGTTTTAATATTGTTTTCGTTATTATTTCACATTCTTTAGTTTTGTTGTGATTTGTTTGTATTTGTTAGCCTACTCTTGTCTATAATTTAGTTTCATACAACATTTTTTGTTTATACACTGTGGTGTCATGTATTTTGTTTAATTCTATCGCAGATATCGTCACATTTTTTGTGATATTTCATTAATTTCTGCTTTATTTTTAGTTGATTTCTGCGAAAGTTTTTGTATTGTTGCTGATCTTTGTTATTGTTTACATTGTTATTGTTTACATTGTTTGTATTGTTTACATTTTCAATGTTTACATTCTGCATGTGTTTACATAGTCATTGTTTACAGTTATAGTAATTAGTTAATGGGCTATGCTAATGCACTGTTACTACTATACTGATGATAAATGAATGATGAATAGTGTCGTGCACTATTGAATGAGAAGTGCACTTATGATCAAGATTTGAGTGCTGATATTTCATATACAAGTTCTTTGATTGGAGACTTGTTTCCCACAGAGACTGGGATAATATAATGTGATGTGAATATACAAGTGCTTAATTAAGACTTGTTACACTTAGGTTTGAAATAAATTAGTTAATTATTTCAGGTTTTGGACTCATATGTTAGACAACATGTCTACATTTGAGCACTTTATTGAGCAGGGTAAATTGCTTGGGAAGACTGGTGATAAGTTAGAAGAATTTGCAACTGCTCGATATGATAAAGCAATGGAAGCTGAACAAAAGAAACTGCATATGGAAGCTGAACAAAAGAAACTGCAGATGCAGGTGGATGAAAAGAGATTCCAAATGGAAATGGAAAAACAAAAAAGGGAATCAGAAGCTGAGGAAAGAAAGCTACAGCTAGAGGCTGAGAATAAAAGACTTGAAAAAGAAGCTGAGAATAAAAGACTTGAAAAAGAAGCTGAAAATAAAAGAATTGAAAAAGAAGCTGAAAATAAAAGACTTGAAAAAGAAGCTGAAAATGAAAGACTTCAAATGCAGGCTCAAGCTGAAGAAAGGAAGTTACAAAGAGAGTCTGATGAGAGGAAAGCAAAAATGGAACATGAAGAAAAACTCTTAGCTTTAGAGTTGGAGAAATTGAAATTGACGAGCATGAGTAATGGTAATGATTCAAACAAGGGTTCATCTTCTGGGAAGGCTAATAATGATACTTTTAAGATTAAGTTACCAACATTTAGTCCTTCCAGTGATGACATAATGTTCTATCTGGACAGATTTGAACAAGCATGTACAGCTCATAACATAGACAAAGCAAAATATGTTTATCAGTTATCAGGGATACTGACAGGTAAAGCTCTAAGTATATTAAATATGGTGGATGAACCTGACAAGAGCAATTATGAGGTTGTCAGGGCCGCTTTGTTAAAGAAATATCAGCTTAACGAAGACGGCTATCGTCTACAATTTAAAAACATGTTACCTGAAAATGGAGTTGAATTCTCCGAGTTTATTGCAAGAATACGCATTACTTTCTCACGATGGGTTGAACTATCTAAGACGGAAAAAACTTATGAAGGACTTATGGACTTAATACTTAGAGACAAAGTCATGTCGTCTGTCAATGAGTCTTTCCTTGCTTTCCTTCATGAACGTAAACCTAAAACAATAAAAGAAATGGAAGATTTCTGTTGCCAATACGTAACTGCGCACCCACACATAACCATGGGTAACTCTAAGGTGAAAGAAGGTTTACCAGTTGCTTCGGCAGCTCCGTATGGTCAAAACTTTGCTCGTAGATCCCAACAAAATTTTGATAGAAAGGGCAGCGGTAATTTCTGTCAAAATCATGGAAACCAATTTCATGGTGATTCTTCTTCGAAGAATTGGAGACAACCTGATAGTGGTCGTTACTATCACCCTAATAATTATAAGCATTTCAAAAGAGGATATGGTAATAGAGGTTATTCCTGCCGAAGACCTCAGAACCAAACAAATAGATGTTCGCATCAATGTGAACATGATAGTAATCGTGGAAACTGGAATTCGAACCAGTATAACAATTACAATAGAGACAATAATAACTGCAGAGATAATAATAACTCTGATAACTTCAGAGGTAATAATAGTCGGGGTAGATCTCAACACAAAAAAAAGAGATATCAGCAGGCTAATGCTGTACAACAGGAAACTGAGGGAGCCTGTAATCATGTTGTTGATAGTAAAAACTTTGACGCTGTCACTAGTTCTGCTTTTGACTTTGAGAGAGCAAACAAATGCCCCCAATGCAGTACTTTATTCGAACCGGGTACCATAACTACTTTGAGTTGTGGTCACCCACTTCCCGCTCTTCCTGCTGCTGTTGCGCATGACGGGAGGGGTTCTTTAATTCTACATAAGGGTCTTGTTAATGATACTCCGGTCTCACTACTTTTCGATTCCGGATGCACCACTATTGGTGTTAGACAATCGCTTGTAGATCCATCTTGTGCTACAGGAAGGGTTATTAAATGTGTCACATTTGGCGGCACTCTAGAAAAATATCCTACTGCTGTAATTCGCATTGCCACTCCTTTCTTTACTGGAGATGTGCATGCTTGTCTCTTACCTAATCCTATTGCGGACCTTATTATTGGTCGTATTCACGGAGTTAGGGAGTGTACCCCACAGCAGATTGCTGCTTGGGAAGATAATAACATGCAAGCTACAAATGCAGTAGTTACAAGAGCACAAGCTCTACAAACACCCGAAACTTCACTGAATAGTGATAATGAAGTTGATAGCCAAGATAGTCACTTAGTAATTACTCGTGACTCTTTCATAAAATTAAGGTCAAGTCGGCCAGAGGACATCAGTTTATCCTTACATGTGTCGATATGTGCACACGTTGGCCAGAGGCTATTCCTCTTAAGAGCATATCTACTACAGATATCGCAGATGCTCTTTGGTTGATATTTTCTCGCTTGGGGTTCCCCAGAGAAATATTGTCAGACCATGGCACTCAACTCATATCTGACACTATGTCACAGGTAATGTCTACCTTACATATTGAACGATCTCTCAGTAGTATCTACCATCCTATGTCTAATGGGTTAGTTGAGCGTCTGAATAGAACGCTCAAGACTTTGCTTGGTAAGATAACTGAAGATCATCCTCAAGATTGGGACAGGGTTTTACCCGCGGCTCTCTTTGCCTATAGAGAAGTCCCTAATGAACACACAGGATTTTCTCCCTTCGAACTTGTCTTTGGCGCGCGTCCACGCGGCCCTATGTCTTTATTACACGATCTCATCACTGCCGATGATATTAGCGATGAAACTCAATCCTCATATGAGTATGTCATTGCTCTTAGACAAAAGATCATTGAGGCATGTAAGCTAGCAACTGCTTCATCAGAAATTGCTAAAGAGAAGGCAAGGCAGTTTGCTAACAAGAATAGATGTCTACGACAACTTTGTCCAGGTGACAAAGCATTCGTCCTACTCCCCAGTAGGGAAAATAGACTTCTTATTGCATGGAAAGGTCCGTATGCAATAGTCTCTCGGATTTCCGATGTTGACTATGTGGTCGATATTGATGGAAAGCATAAAAAACTTTCCACATAAACATGCTTTCGGAATTTCACGAACGTCCGGACTATTTGCTGCCTATTTTTTCCAGGCAACGGATGATGCTCCTGCACCTCACGGTCATTATTCATCCCTGTCTGTCATTCAGGATGAGGAAGCTACCTTCTCTGATGTCAACCTTCCCCTTCCAGTGGTTCCATTACATTCTACGGAATCTTGGAAAAACGTTTCTGTTTCTCCTAATCTTTCTGGTGACGAACATCGACAAGTCTCGTCGATGTTACAAACATTTCAGGATGTTCTCACTGACATTCCTGGACACACAGATGTCATAGAACATGACATAATTCTTACCGACAATAATCCAATTAGGGTTAGGCCGTATCCTATTCCTATACACTTTCAGTCGCAAGTGGAAAAGGAATTGGATGAAATGATTCAATTAAATATAATTGAACCATCGACTTCACCATATTCTTCTTCCATGGTTATTGTCCGGAAGAAGGATAAGAACATACGAATTTGCGTTGATTATCGCAAATTGAATCAGGTCACAAAGTTCGACGCTGAACCGATGCCTTTGTTAGAAGATCTACTGATTAGACTTTCTAATTCTAGATTCTTCACTAAACTTGACTTGTCTAAAGGTTATTGGCAAGTGCCTTTAGCAGAGCATGCCAAACCTCTTACTGCTTTTTCTACACCTAGGGGTCTATTTCAATGGAATGTTATGCCTTTTGGTCTCATGAACGCCCCTGCCACTTTCGTTCGCATGATGCGTCGAATTCTGTCACATCGTTCGGATGTCATCGCATACTTAGATGACATCTGTCTCTTCAGTGATACCTGGGAAGATCACTATTTAGGGTTATATGACTTACTGTCCACTCTACGTGAGAATAATTTGACAGCGAAACCTTCTAAAGCTTTTGTTGGTTTTGGTGAAATCTCTTTCCTGGGTCATCGTGTTGGTCATGGTCTCTTGAAGACAGAAGACCACAATACTTCCAAAATACTGAACATCTCTGTTCCTAAAACGAAGAAACAAGTTAGGAGTCTCTTAGGTTTAATTCAATTTTATGGGAGATTTATTCCAAATTTATCTTCGATCATGGCACCTCTCTCAACATTGTTGAAGAAAGGTTTGCCTAATCTGGTCCGTTGGTCTGAAGAATGCCAATCTTCACTAGACCAAATCAAGAATTTATTTTCTTCTCCTCCCATCTTAAGATTACCTACTCTTGATAGGACTTTTGTTCTTCGGAGTGATGCTTCATCCACTGGGATTGGAGCAGCACTGATGCAAGAATATGCAAATACTCTGCATCCTGTTATGTACATTTCTAGAAAACTAAATGCGGCAGAGAGGAACTACTCGGTTTTAGACCGTGAGTTGTTAGCGATGGTTTGGTCAATTCTAAAAGCTACAAAGATTCCTCCTGGGCGCACATTTCATTCTAGAGACTGATCAGAAAGCTCTTACAGCTATTCAGACTAAGAATTTGAAGAGTTCGAGATCCACTCGATATGCTATAGCTCTTCAACCTTTTCACTTCACGGTACGAGCTATCCGTGGTGCGGATAATGTGATGGCTGACATTTTGTCTAGATGCCCACATGACTCCAACTAATACTTCTGTCCTATATTTCTATATATTACAGAGTCATAACACACCTATATTTCTACAATAGATTAGCACATCTGTACTTACTTTATATGTACACACTATCGTGCTTTGTTGTCATCTTCTTCTGTTCGTTTTTTAAAATGATAGAGGAGGACTGAGTAGTTAATATAAGGGCCGTTAGTTTACTAAACAGCCACAATTATTAATAATGTATTGTACCTTATGAAGCATATTAGTTATTAATTAGCATTATATTGCTTGTACTTTCTCAGAATGTCATTGTTGAGCTGAGGACTTACCTTACGAGTTCTAGATTGTGTACTTACCCTCGGAATACCAGAGCATATGTCCTGGATCGTCATGTAGTTTAACTTTGCTATGTACTTATGTCATTACATGTCAAAGAATGTACTATTTAAATTTTCCTATCAGATTTGTACATCCATTTTTAAAGACAATATTAGAGTATGCTGTTTAATGATGATTATAGTAACTTGCATACGTATATTGTGTTTACATGCTAACGTGATGTGTGTTGGTGACACCTCCCCGATGTGAATATTTTTTGAGACATATTTATTTTTCTGTTGAGGTATATCCTCACCAGACACTCTATAATTAGCCTATTGTTTGGCAAGGGCAACAACTGCTTGAAATCTATAGTCACTTTTCTCGGTAAGCATTTGTCTTCTCGCGTTAGTATCGAATGCAGTTAACTTTTGAGCTGTGGTCATTTTTGCGCTGGACTGCGCATGACTTGTCTTGTTGTTTGGTCGATCGGTTTCCGCCCACCACTAGTGGGAGTGAGCGATTTGGAATGGCGAAAGAGATGCCTCGTTGAAGAGGGGATCTCCGCTTTTTTTTGTTCTGTCAGGGATGTGTAGTCCTCTTATGGATATTTCGTTTAGTCGAGATAATACCTCTAGTGTTTTCCCACATGTCGGGAGGCGTGATATTTCTGTGTATTTCATGAAAGCAAGGTAAATTGACTTTTTCATTAACTCTATCGATTTTGGGTCGTGAGCGATTTCGATTCATAGCCTGTCTGCGAAAGTCGTCGTCACGAGATGTTTTTTCCCAGCTCACATGTCGCTGCATTGTACTGCATCGGTTGATGCAGGTACCAAGGACCATTACTTGCTACTTTGTTAAATGAACTAGGTTTAGAAAACCTTTATTATCTAGAGGATATTCTTGAGGACATTATTTATACTTCGGCAGACGTGTCTGTCTTGCTGAAGTCAAACTAAGGAGAGTGAACTGATCTCATACATCTGGTTATCTCCTGGCTGTTATAGAAAAGGATGGAGTTTTCCACCTGACTACATTTACAGCACTTTGAAATATAACATGCATCTGACTCATCATTGTAATGCTGTCTACCGTTTATTGCTGTATTGAATGTTGCTGTGATAATGACTGTTTGATGTGCCTACACATTTGCGTAACCATTTTGTCACTGTGGCGTCCACAATAAATAATGAAGAAAAACGTCAACGGCTGTTTCAAGACTCATTGACTTTATACGTCGTGAGTTTACTGACGTCCTATGTGGATTGCCCTGTTATTGTTGCATGAACATTGTTTTGACTGAACACATCTACACACTACACAAAACCAGACATGCGGATGCCATCCATCATCATATGGCATCACGCATCAGTGTGACAGCCAGCCACGTCTCATTACTTCTATCAATATTTACTACACACGACGGTAAAGATCAACAGGACGGAATTATTTTTAAGCCTCAAAAATGTACATATACATAATTTACTTTTACTAACAATGTGTGTCTAATCATGAGTTAAGTATAATATATTATATATCAAATTAAAGTACATTGGATGGACAATATGAATATATATACTTTTCTAGCTAATTTTATATTATGTTTATGTTATGACAGATAATATGTACACAGAACAAAAGATAACTTGAAATTTTAAACATAAATATTCCACTTACCTAAGGCTTGTAACATAAATTATTATCACAATACAGTTTCACTGCTCTCTTTGTGAAGGTAATCCATTTAGAAACACAGAAAACAGTAAGAAAGTTGTGCTTGATCACACAGTTTGTTCACTGTTCACATATTAGTAACATATCCTGCGTGTTTTCGGCCATTATAGTGAAACGGCAAAACATGACGAAAAATGAAGTTAAATATGAAAAATTCCCTTCAAACTCAAACAAAGGAAGTTGAAGCTTGTTGAAATTTGCGCAGTTTTGTGTTTACTTCCGTTCGAGATAAATTCCGGTCCGTTTAAAATATCAGAGTGGAAAGAAACAACGAAATAAATCAGAGTCTTTTATAAGATCTTGCGGACACAACGGTCGGCCATTGCGTCTTTTAAAAGATCTTGCGTAGGGAATCAGTTCTAAGTATGCCTTCTTCTGGATTACCCAGGATAAGAGAAGCAGGGGCAGACTGAAAAACACACGAAGAGAACCGGAAGCAGAAATAGGAAAAAGACCTTGCGCTAATAGAATGGGAACTTGGTTTGAGTTTAGCAGAGGCCTCTACTCCCTGGGTAGCGAGGAGGTAATGAATGAATGGTCGCCTATGCAAGACGGCAGGGGAATAAATGGTCGCCTATGCCATACGTCACGGCATGTGAACAGGAAGCAGT
The DNA here is from genome assembly GCA_024509875.1 of Oreohelix idahoensis. Classification (NCBI taxonomy): domain Eukaryota; kingdom Metazoa; phylum Mollusca; class Gastropoda; order Stylommatophora; family Oreohelicidae; genus Oreohelix; species Oreohelix idahoensis. The sequence goes on from JAMPIV010004018.1 coordinate 67,410, forward strand.
AGAGAATAATCAATTGGTCTCGGTTTAACTGGCATGTCCCGCCAGTTTTCATTAAAATGTTCTGTCAATGACGAGAATTTCGCCCAAGTTTTTTTTTTTTTTACCGTCACGGTAAAGTGTCACATTTTCTTAATTTCTCAAATCTAATCCAATGAATGCTAACAACTACTGTATAAACCTTGAATATCGGATACTGTTATCTCAAAGCGTGATTAACGCCTGACATTTCTAACAACCGTGGAGATAATCAGAGATAGCAGGTGAATATGACTGAAACATTCATTGCGACAATAATACCAACAGGCATTCTCTCTCTCAAAGTTTTGTTCCCACTTGTGTTTTAAAGCATAATTCGTCACTGTGCTATCCAGATTTTTGTTTTTGTTTTTGGTTCATGCTTATTTGTTAATATAAAAACGGGTCTACATTTGCTTTAGAGCAGGGGTCAGCAACCAGTCAATCCCGATCTACCGTTAGATCACAGTGGAGGATGTGGTAGATCTTTAGGCGACTGCGGGAAAACAAACAAAGACTTATTTAATCTAAAGAAATTTCGTTCTCGACTTCTCTCGCCGGCATTTAAAATCGTGGTAATCCCGGGATCAAAGGTCATTTTGCCGCATTCCCAATGATAACCCTCCAGCTGGGTAGATATGTGGAGGGCTCATTGTTTCTAAAGCAGATGCCAAAAGCTCCTGGGTTGCCGACCCCTGGTTTAGAGCAGGGCTTCTTAAACTATTTCATTGTCATGCACCAATGCGTCTTTATCAAAACATTTCATTTACCGGCAACTAAATTTCCTTACGTCTGGTAATTTTCGTCTTACTCTCCCTAGTGTATAATTTTATATATAATTCACATGAGCAAAAAAACATAAATTAGCTCATTTGGTAAATGTTTATTTTCTTCACGTTTTTGAACATCCTAAAAATATGGAAAGAAAACTGGAAATATCAACAACATTTAAACAGAAAAATGATTAGACTTTTTCTATTTTACATAAAGCAAAGTTAATAAACAACAGTCTTAGAACTTAGATTTTTAGAAACAATGTTTTCTTACTGTGTAATGTTTACCAAAAACAAATGACAGGCAGTACACTTTTACACTGGCCGTGTCTGCAGCAGTGGTGGTGTAACCAGGGTTACCAAATCAAACTCTCCACATACTGAAGTCACTAGAATAGAAAAGGCAGAATATCACTACAAGAAAATGGCACACTCTAACTTTAGATTGCCTAAAATTGGGGCTTAAATCTCCATAATATAGCAAGAATTCATCGTGCTTGATGTCAATAAGCATTGGTAGATTGAAGTACGGTAAATGTATATACTGTATATAGAATTCTAGTTCTAGCAGAAAAGTAGCTTAATTGGCAACACTTAGTAAAGTTACAGTTCAATACTGTAGTTTCCTATGGCGATCTTCCAGTGTTGCCGTTTATAAATTTATGATCCCATTAGCTCGTCTGGTCTCCCCTACAATGTTATGACAGTAAATTTGGGCCTTATCATACTACTTTGAAATTAGAAATACATAGGTAGAGAGAAAACACATATCAAATTTCCAGTTCCACTACCACCCATTAGAAATCAATAAGAACTTGCTAACCGCTTTAATGACAATGCCTTTTATAAGTATAGAAGAGAATATATATATATATATACAGTACTTTGCAAAAAAAATGGCAGTCATATTGCTCAGCTAAATATGCTGAAATCTAATTAAATATGCATGTTCTGCCCCAAATTTACACTCCACTTAAGTGAGCAAACACTACCAAAAGTAAAAAAAAAATTAGCGTAGAGTAAAGTCCCTTGATAATAGAGCAGACGACAATTTCTAATGCTAGTGGCAGAAAATGGACACAAAGTCAAAGTGTATGTTAATTTCACAGCTTTGGAATGAAGGAAATCAAACATGTTCCAACATTTCTAAAACCTTGAACATTCCTGAGCGGACTGTCTACAGAGTTGTGAGTAAATTAAAAGCAGGTAATGGAATCGAGCGAAAAGAAGGTAGTGGGGGGTCAAGAATTTTGGACACAAAGGACCATCGGCGTCTCGCCCAAATCGTTCGGGCTGGGCCAATGAAGAGTGTAGAAAACATACGGCAGCGCATGATCGAGTTGGGAAACCCAGAGGTATCTAATGCTACTGTCAACCGGGAGCTACACAGGATGAATTACACAAAAAAGCGGGTAATTTTGTCACCATTTCTCACAGAGACTCACAAACAGATGCACTTGAACTGGTGCCACGAACACCAAAATTTGTCATGGGACAATGTGATTGTTTCAGATGAATGTTCTGTTTGGTCTTATCCTGCTCAAATAAATATTTGGATGAAAGACTCTGTAACGCCTGTGTACCAGCGACCGAAACATACCCATAAATTCCATCTTTGGGGAGGGGTGGCAGCAAGAGGTTTCACCCCACTGTGTGTTTTCACAGGAATTCTGACGAAAGAAAGGTACATCGACATACTAGAGGGACACCTTCTGCCATTTATGCAGGTCATGTACCCCGATGGGTGCACATTTCAACATGACAATGACCCAAAGCATACAGCTCATACCACCAAAGCATGGCTGCAAGAGAAGAATGTGATAGTGCTGAAGTGGCCCAGCAACAGTCCCGACCTAAACCCAATTGAAAACGTTTGGGCACTACTCAAGAATCATTTAAAAAAGAGTGGACTTAGAGACGTTGAACAATTGAAGAAGGTAGCTGAAAAATACTGGGACAGTCTGACTCACAATTACCTACAAACACTTGCGGGAAGTATGCCTCGCCGCATCCAGGCTTGCCTTGCTGGAGAAGGCAACATTATATTGTACTGAAACCACTGTTAATAGATAGGGGAGATACCAATCTTCCTCTGGACATACAGTTTTTATTATTATTTGCTTCTATGAGTGTGCTGCGTTGCGAAAATATGACTGCCATTTTTTTTGCAAAGTACTGTATATGAGTAAAGTTAAGCCATTCACCCTTCATGTTTCATTCGCCCTTCATTCACCCCCTCTAGTTTCATTCACCCCCAAAATAATTCCATTCACCCTTGGGTGAACCATTCACTAGTCTAAGAAGCACTGCTTTAGAGCAAGGGTCGGCGCAAGACAGATCTTGATCTACCAGTAGATAACCGGTGATGATTTGTGTGTGACAGCAAAGAGAAAAGAGAAGGAGTTTTAAAACTAGAGACGTTTCGGACTAGTCGTTTGCGGGCAGCATTTAAACGCGCATTGTCATCCGGATTAAAAGTACTCTTCCCGCGTTCCCGATAAAAACCCTCGAGCTAGCGTACACAAATTCACGTTAATCGTAAACAGCACGATATAGGAACGCAACTTTTTTTTTTAAATGAAGTTAACATTCGGTAAAATGTTTCGTCTGAATTTTCCACTTGTCTGTTGACGGATTTGCATTAGTTAAATCCTCGGACAGAGATAAAAGTTATATATAGGTTGCACTCATTCAAAATACTATAAAACCTGAAAACGGACATGACTTGATCAAAGTAGGTCTTTAGAGATCTCAGTGTTTCTGAAGTAGATCATCGCAGATCCTGAGTTGCCTGCTACTTCTTTAGACAGTACTTTTACCGATGGGAAAATATATACTCATAAATGAAATAATACCAAAAAAAAAATAAACAGGAACAAATACACAAGCATTTCAGCACTTAGTGAACATCTCGACTAAATCATAATGCGCATTAGAAGGTTCAAAAAGTAAACTAGCGTAGAGTCTTAGCCTTGTAGGTATATTGATACAGTACATGTAAACTGGGCTTACGAAAAATGTTTTTGTGGTTATAACTAACTACATGGATATTTTTATAAAAAATAATAAATTTCTGCTGAAACACTGCACACAAATTTTATAGACAGTCATTTTGGTGTCACCCCCTCAGCTGATCTCCTCTGTGGTCTCCTCTGATGGTGTCACCCTGGTGCGGTCCACATCCCCTAGTGACGTCTCTGATCACTATATATCAATGTATCATGCATCACTTTCAACTTTATATTGCAGGACAAATTACTGTTGTAAACGGCACTCTAATCTCGTTTGGATAACCCAACAGTCACGGATAACAATTCATACTATTTTCTGGCTACCTAGATGGAGTTAGAGGAAGTTCAGATAATTGTAACATTGGATACTTCCCTGGCAACAGTTCCAGACACAAACGAACATGTTCAACAAGAGAATGGCAAAATCCTATTTAGGTCTCAGAGCACAGGAGATATACCAATGGGATCACTAAACAAAGATGTAGCCAGACAAGGTGAAGTATTGTAAAACACAAAAGTTATTTTTCTTTGTATATTTTAGATGTTATTGTTATTAAAAAAAATTTTTTAATCTAAGAACACGAATAATTCAACATCTAGAACAGCGGCAAATAACACAGGAGCTATGGGGGACTTAATTTAGGAATACTGAGCTCTCTAAAGATCCAATAAGAGAGATCGTGCTAATCTGCTTCCTGCAATTCCACAACGGAGTTGTGATAAATTCAAAGTAAATGTTATTTTACCGATAGTTTATTTTACTTCAAAGAAAAGATCGCTTTCCGAGCCCATGCAGTTCGTGATTAAAGTGCATGTTTGTAAGCTAGTTTATGAGTTTTCATCGAGAATGAGGAAAAAGTACTGTACCTTTAATCCTGGAGATACCACGCTTTTAATTGACGGGCTCGTCCGAAACGTCTCTAGCTTTAAAATCCTCCCCCCCCCCCCCCCTCCCCCCACTACACTAAGAGTTATATTAGATCATGGTTTCTCAAGCAGGTTTCCGAGGAACCCTAGGGTCCATCGGGAGGTCGCAATGAGTTCCGCGAGAGATCGTGATTAAAAAAAAATAAAATAACAATAAACGTCTTTTGTTTTAAACTTTGCACGTCGGGCGATACTAGCGCTCGCTGTGGTGGGCAGTGACTGAGCAGCCACGTATGACAGTGCGCAATAGGACCATGTTCACTCTTACACACACTATATTTCATTGGCATCTTGTAGAGTAAAAAGTTGAGAAAAGACTTTTAGGCCTACTTGGATAAGGGAAAAAAAAAAAAAAAAAAATAGGACATAAAAAAGGGGGAGGGGGAACTGAAGTTTCTTCTATCTACACTATTGACTTGCATTAGAATTAATGTCCTTTGTGGTGAGGGTGAACTGAAGTTTCTTCTATCTACACTACTGACTTGATGGAGCCGCGCTAGCGTAGTGGTTACAACACCGCTCTGGCGACCGGGTGATTCAGGATCAAACCCGGGCGACGGCATTTGAGGATTTTTCGTCGACCGGGAATTGGACTGGATTAACTCGAGACCTGGCGACGACATTTGAAGGAGTGTCGTCGACCAGGGATTGGCGGCTCCTGAGCCGACCCAGCTGCAATGGGTACCTCCGAAATCGGAGAGTATTTGCCTGAAGGGCGAGGGACACCTGTCTCTGTACAAGTAAAAAGGGATACTCACGTAAAATCAATGTCAGGTTAGACATAGTAATAACCTGAGATTTCGCCTCGAGTATTAGCGGGCGTACGCAAAAAAAAAAAAAAAAAAAACTACTGACTTGCATTAGAATTAATGTCCTTTGTGGTGAGGGTGAACTGAAGTTTCTTCTATCTACACTACTGACTTGCATTAGAATTAATGTCCTTTGTGGTGAGGGTGAACTGAAGTTTCTTCTATCTACACTATTGACTTGCATTAGAATTAATGTCCTTTGTGGTGAGGGTGAACTGAAGTTTCTTCTATCTACACTATTGACTTGCATTAGAATTAATGTCCTTTGTGGTGAGGGTGAACTGAAGTTTCTTCTATCTACACTATTGACTTGCATTAGAATTAATGTCCTTTGTGGTGAGGGTGAACTGAAGTTTCTTCTATCTACACTATTGACTTGCATTAGAATTAATGTCCTTTGTGGTGAGGGTGAACTGAAGTTTCTTCTATCTACACTACTGACTTGCATTAGAATTAATGTCCTTTGTGGTGAGGGTGAACTGAAGTTTCTTCTATCTACACTACTGACTTGCATTAGAATTAATGTCCTTTGTGGTGAGGGTGAACTGAAGTTTCTTCTATCTACACTACTGACTTGCATTAGAATTAATGTCCTTTGTGGTGAGGGTGAACTGAAGTTTCTTCTATCTACACTACTGACTTGCATTAGAATTAATGTCCTTTGTGGTGAGGGTGAACTGAAGTTTCTTCTATCTACACTACTGACTTGCATTAGAATTAATGTCCTTTGTGGTGAGGGTGAACTGAAGTTTCTTCTATCTACACTATTGACTTGCATTAGAATTAATGTCCTTTGTGGTGAGGGTGAACTGAAGTTTCTTCTATCTACACTACTGACTTGCATTAGAATTAATGTCCTTTGTGGTGAGGGTGAACTGAAGTTTCTTCTATCTACACTACTGACTTGCATTAGAATTAATGTCCTTTGTGGTGAGGGTGAACTGAAGTTTCTTCTATCTACACTATTGACTTGCATTAGAATTAATGTCCTTTGTGGTGAGGGTGAACTGAAGTTTCTTCTATCTACACTATTGACTTGCATTAGAATTAATGTCCTTTGTGGTGAGGGTGAACTGAAGTTTCTTCTATCTACACTATTGACTTGCATTAGAATTAATGTCCTTTGTGGTGAGGGTGAACTGAAGTTTCTTCTATCTACACTACTGACTTGCATTAGAATTAATGTCCTTTGTGGTGAGGGTGAACTGAAGTTTCTTCTATCTACACTATTGGCCATTGTTGGACCACTACTGCAAAGCAGGAAAGACAATCCGTGACATACGTGTCCTGCTCTTCTTAGTACTGTTCCTTACTCTTGTTCTTTTCTTTACTCTTGTCCTTTTCTTCCTTGTCCTTGTTCTCGTCCTTCTCCTCATGCATGTCCTTCTCATCATTTTTCCGTCTTCTCCTCCATATCCTTGTACTTCTCTTTCTTGCTCTTCTCCTCCTTATCCTTCTCTTCGTTATCCTTCTCCCCTTCTCCTCATTCGGCTCCTACTTGTCCTTTTCCTCTACCTTCTTCTCCTTCTTTTTGCCCTCTCCTCATCCTTGTCCCCCTTGTCCTTATATCCTTCTTCAATTCCTTGTTTTTTTTCCTCATTATTATCCTCCTCTGTCTCTTTATGATTTTCCTTCTTTACTTTCTCCTTATTCTTGTTCTTCTCCTCTGACTCCTCCTTCTTATTCTTGTTCTCAACCCTTCGAAAATAAAGTTCGTTCGTTCGTTCTTCTTCTTTTCTATCTCCTTTTTTTCTCATCATTTTCTTCCTCCTCATTGTCCTGTGCCTTAATCATGATCTTCTCCTTTTCTTCATTCTTCTACCTCACCTCCTTTTCCTCATCATCGTCATTCTCCTCATCTTTGTCCTTCTCCTCATCTTTGTATTTCTCCTCATCCGTCTTTCTCTCCTTCTCCTCATCCTTGTCCTCATCTTTGTCCTTCTCCTCTTCATTCTTTTTTTCTTTTTTATCCTATCCATCTTCTCATCCTTCCCATCTTTGTCATTTCCCTCCTTGTTGTTCTGATCCTCCTCTACTTCCTTGGCCTTTTCTTTGCTTTTGTCCATCTCCTCTGTCTTGTCCTTTGCCTCCACCATGATCTTTTTCTCATCCTTGTTTTTCTCAACCTTGTCCTCCTCCTTGCCCGTTTCCTCCCCTTCTCTTTCTCCTCCTCCTTGTCCGTCCCTCTTCTTTTTCTACTCCCCGTTTTCCTTCCACCTTTGTCCTCCACCTTCTTGTCCTGTTCCTTATTCTTGTCTTTCTCCTTTTCTTCAATCTTCTCCTTCCTCTCCTCCTTATCCTTCTTCTTGCCCTTCATCTTCTCCTTCTATTTTTCTTCCTTTTTTTAAAATATGAACAGCAAACGTTTCTGTAGCAGTAGAATATTGTTCACCCAAAATGTTGGAGTAATTATTTTGTAGACACCAACGTGTAGTGGTAATATTACTACTGTAGACACCAGGGAATGTTGAAGACTGTATAGAAGGGTGTCTCGTGTCTGGTAGGTTGTCTGATGTGTTGATAGAATATAAAGGTCCACACAGGACTACAGTACACAGGTCACAAGGACGTCACTTTGACTCACAACGAGGAAGTCAAGTAATGGTAACAGCTGGTGACGTTTCATGGATTTATTCACGATACAGAACAGTAGACGTTCATCATCATATACAATGTCAGTACGATACTTGACGACGTACAGCATAGCAATGGTGAATAATATAATTGGCATCAACGCATCATAAACGACTGTAGATATATTCAGGTGCTGAAACCATCATCCTTTTCTAGCTACAGCCAAGATATCTAGATGTAGGAGATTAAACCAACTCTCCCTTTCTGACCCCCAGCAAGACAGACATATCTTCTGGAGTACATCAGGCAATGTCCTCTAAGTTCCTTTAATAGCAAAGGTGTCAAACCTTGACCGACGTGCTACCGCCGGAGCAACAGAGTTCAACCAACAGATAGCCCTTGGGGCATGCATCAACCCGATGCATAAAAGACATGGTGATTCGTGAGCTGTAACTTCTCATGACAGTAGACTCTTAGCAAGCAGACTACAAAATGTCAATCATAAAAGCTGGCGACAAATAATAATCGTATGAAGAGCAATTACCTTTCTTCAGAAATAAACACCACAACTCACACGCCTCCAGGCGCTTAGAATCAAAAGGGGAAAATCATCTGTAGATACACTAACAACTTGAGAGGACTTCCATTTTCCCCGTCAAAATGAACACAGATGCTGAAACGCGTCTCACTCTGATCAGAACCCCTGTTCGACTCCTGGAACGGAAGGCTTTTTCAAACAACCCTAAATTCGACACATGCGCAGTAGCGCTTGACCCCTGAGTTAAACTCAAACGGGACGATGTTGGACACATACCAAGCAAAGACACTGACCAAATCGAGCCTTATATGGTCAGGGAATAAACATCAACTCAGGTTGCAAACATTCCAAGAAAAGCTGACCTATTCGAGCCATATAAGGATTAACAACCAGACTTAAATCTAATAATAGACCGTCAGGTTAAGACACAAGAGAAGGTAACAACAATTGTAAAATGTAACCTCAGCTAACCAAGAGTTATCCACCTTTGTTTACAAAAATTAAAGTGTACAATCAAGACAGGTAAATAATATATATTGACTCAGAAAAATCTGTGCGTAACAGTTTCCTTACTACGGTAGATTAAAATTTAGACAAGGATAGATAATCGATGTTTAACTAGCTTAAGGTTACTGCAGTAAGAGTTATGTTAAAAGCATTATTTATGCAAGGACGATTAAACACGTAAAATGTATAACAATGTTATGAAAATTGTAATTCATGTGAGGGTAGACAACAGATGTGTCTAGTCATGAAAGTAACAATGATGTTGAATAGAAAAATGAAGTTTATAATGAAAGGGATTGTTATGCCTGAAGCAGGGGCATCCTTAAATTATATGGCATCCAGGGCGAATCCTACAATTTTTACCCCTTCCCACTAAGAAACACACTTGCAAGTATTTTTTAACAGTAAAAACTATCATAATAGTTTTTGATGGTACTCCCCCCCCCCCCCCCCCCCCCCCCCCCCCCCCCCCCCCCCCCCTCCCCCCTTCCTGGCTGTCCCACCCGGAGTGAACCGCCGCCACCCCCCCCCCTTCCGCACCCCCTTAGTACGCCACTGGTAAAGTAAAAAAAAGGAACCCGTTACACGCCCATTGAGGCATATGGGAAAATGGTGTTAGGTCCATATTATCTTGACCGTCGGCACACTAGGGGTGATGTGGTCGGCATCATGCCGGCCGCCTTAACCTTCCCAGAGTTGCTCTGGTACCCATTTGGGGCTGGGTCGACCCAGGAGCCGTTTGTGGCCTAAAAACATCCCACCTCATCTGGGGATCGAACCATAGACCACTGTGCTAGGAAGCCAGTGCACTAACCACTATGCTACCGCGGCTCCCTGAAGTAGTACGCCACTGGCCTGAAATATTATTACCATAGGTCTTATATTTTTCAACTACTATGCCTGCTGGCTTAGGCGATCATGCATGTCTGCATATTCCTGTTCCAAATACTTTTTTTCAATTCCGTTTTCACTTCTTTGCATGTATAGATGTCAAACTGTCCAGTATTTTCTCTATTTTTATCATCCTTGTTCTTTTTTTTCCTCCAATATTTCGTGTTATCACAATATCTTCCAGCTTTCTACTTTTCATAATATTCCAAAAGAAAATTAATTAATTTCTTATAATGAGTAATAAGCTTACTTTGCACGCTAGCTTCATTCAGGGCATGAATTGTTGCTGTTCAATTTTATTCTTAACATTGTTCTGTAAATCCACACCCATGTGGTCTCCGGGGATTTTCTTGATTATTTACTTTTGTCCATGACTCATTTCTGTATGTCAGGATTCTTCTTCTTTCTTCTTCTTTGATCCTTAGCCGCCGACCATCAAAGCAGTCAGTGGCCATTACGCCTGGTGGCGTCTTGTAGGGCAACAACAAATTGATTCCATTTTGCTCGGTCGGCGGCCATCCTTCGTACAGTGCCCCAACTCTGGTTCATTCTTTGCATCTCAGCCTCCACGGTCCTCCGCCAAGTTGTTTTTGGTCGGCCTCTCTTTCGTTTTCCTTCAGGGGTCCATAGCATAGCTGTTCTTGTGATGGCATCGGGGTCTCTTCTGAGGACATGGCCAACCCAGCTCCAGCGTCTGCCAGCTATGATGGTGTGCATGTCCTCTTGCTTGCATCCTAGGTATGTGAAGGCATCTGTCTGTTCCAGTTGCTGATTCCTTACTGATATGGGCTCAGGGTTGCTCACATTGAGCGCCATCACCTCTGTCTTCTTTAGGTTGATGTTCAAGCCCACCTTATGTCAGGATTGGCTTTGTATTTCTTACTTCCATTGACAAAGATTTGTTGCATAAAATACTTTTCATTTTAAGGAACGCTACTTTTGCCAGGGTTATTCTAGTTTTCACCTCTGAGACCCATCTTCCATCTGATGTCATTAATGTTCCTAAAGAAGGCAAACCTTTAGTGAAGCAAAGTAATAAAGCCAAAACAAAAGGCCGATGTACTATATTCTTGCACTGATTCTAACATAGCCTAGACCTTTGGGTTCAGCACTGTTTTTTATTATTGTTTCTTTTCAACACTATTGATGCCTTTTCCCCATTTCATTTGTTCATTATTCATTTTTTTTTTTTTGTGCACCTGATCCCGAATGGAGTTTTTGTTTTTTTTTGTTTTAAATCTTTACATGGATACTTTTTATTATATAATCATTATGTAATACTGTTCCAGAATAGTTTCTATGACATTTGACCTTTGAAATATCCTTACGCCTCGTGTAGCTCCCGCTAGTTTTTAGGCAGACAAAGGAAGAATAAGACTACTGTTAAGTCAAGCATGCCATAAGAGGTGGCTAAAATGAGGTTGTGCATGGGGCTGGCAGCTGCATTGTGTAAAACAACATGCTACGACAACCACAACAGCAACAGCATATGAATGCTTTGATGCAGGCTTCCTGCAAGACGACTAGCTGTAGTGGTGGCTCCATGTTTCATGAGGAGTGAAAACAAAGAAGGAAGAGAAGATTATTACAACTGTGAAATGTTTTATTGACAAGTGTTGGATGTATATAAATGTTTAACTGTAGTAGATCTATGTCTTATTAAAATGTGAACTAGAATTTTGCCTTTACATTTTTATTCATACTTCATTTCGGATTTTAAAGGGAGAACATTTAACACAATATTATTCAACAGAACCCCAAGACAGTCCTCAAGAAGAGGCCAACAGATGGCATATAACGTCATCTTCTCAGTCTTTGTCTGATATTCTAGGTGATGAAGTGAAAGAGGACTCATTTCAGAAAGAAGTAAGTGCAGGTTAATAAATGAAGAACAATGCAGAGCCAATGAGCAGCTTTATAATACATGAGGGACATGGTGAAATCAAGCAAGAAGTTAGAGTTTCGCAAATCAGTGTTAGAATGAAATTGAAGAATTGAATAGGTATGACAAGATCACCAATGTAATAAATAATAATCATGCTAATTACCCTTGTCTTAAAAGCACTATTTTTGTGGTGCCTACTTGACAGGGTCGATAGTCACGATTCACTCACGCAGCACGGCGGTGTTGTTGTTTGAATGGTCCTGGGTTTGAGTCTCCGGTATGTCTATCACGTCTGTTGTTTTTCTGTTGTCTAATTTTCTACTTTTTTATATCTCACGAGTGCCTGAAACATACCTTTATGTGTGTAATATTATTACTGTTTACAGGCCTTGGGTTTCCTTCTATATTTATCACCAATGTAAAAGTGATGGAAAGACCAAGACTAATACCAGTGGATAAGACATACCTGAGGGAGCCAGTTGATTGACAGAATTGCAAGGCCTATTCTGGAATCCCCAGGGTAAGAGAAAGAGACTTTAAAAACACACGGAGAAAGGAATTGGAGACAGACATGAAAAGGATATAGAAAACTTGGAAAATACTTTGTACGGATGGCACAAGACAGGAAGGCTAAGTGTGTTTGTTGAAGGCCTATGCTCCACTGGAAGCTGAAGAGTAATGAATGAATGAACATGGTAAAATCAATTAACCTTAAGAATATATTTTGTTTTCCAATGTGCTTGCTCTCTCTATAATGAATGCCTTTAATTCAGAATAGGACATAAATGAAAATTGGGATTACTCTATGTTCTGATAATTTATATTCTCCTGAATCTAAATATGTCAAAATCATTTGTCAGAACACATTAATTAAGTAGGTGTATTTTGATTTTTACAATGGTATTTTCTTAAGAAAATGTGCTTTTCATATGAAGAAAACCATGAATTGCTCAAAACCTTGTTGCATTTTACTAATTTTCTTTTAACTTTATTTCTTAATCAATCAACATGAGATTTGGCACAAATACTTTCCAGTGAATAATAAAATTTTTGTCAGATCCAATTTGTTATTAAAATTTTGATTTATTTCAAATAATATTGTACAATTTTGAATAATGTGTTGCTACTTTTAGATACTAACTTTAAATTTCTATATCTCAAAATCTACTTAAGTTAACAAAAATCGAATCTGATAAAAGAGTTTTAAAATACAATTAAAGGCAACCATTTAAAATGTGGTGCTCTCAACTCAAATAAAAAAAGCCTTTGTGAAATGAAATATAGGATTAAAATCCAATATGTCCACCGTTTCCATGGCAACTAATAGCACTATATCATCAAACATGTTGGTATGCATAGCTATTAGTATTACTGTTGTAAGTTAACCCTGTGTATAGAAATCCTGCAATTATTTATGAAAATAGCATTTCACTGTAGCTTCTCCCTTGACGGGTTATTTTTGTTCATTAAAAGGTTGCACAAAAGACCCAGGCCTACATGGTGGGTCGACAGGAGGCGGAGACTGAAGTTGTGATTGACAGACTGATCTTGAAGGAAGGAAGTAAAGATAAGGCTCTTCTTCATGTTGTATCTCAGATAAACATAGAGTTAAAGGTGAATCATCGTACCATTTTAAGGCAAAAGGTCATCAGAATATTTTATCCTAAAAAAAATTCCAAGGGATCATTCACACATCTCATGTAGTTATTAAACCATCAGATTCAGTTAAGTGCTGTTGCCAAGACAGTCAAGCATATTCAGTTAACTGATGTATGGTATCATCATTAGTCAAGTACATTCCTTTATCTAATGTTGGCTTTCTTTATCAAACTGCCAGGTACTTTTATTTATCTAGTGTCGGTGTCGTCATAAAAAAGTCAAGTATATTCAGGAAACTGGTATAGGGTATCGATATCAGTCAAGTATATGCATTTACCTTCTTCTTCTTTGATCCTTAGCCGCCGAACGTCAAAGCAGTCAGTGGCCATTACGCCTGGTGGCATCTTGTAGAAGCAACAACAAATTGATTCCACTTTGCTCGGTCGGTGGCCATCCTTCGTACAGTGCCCCAACTCTGGTTCATTCTTTGCATTCCAGCCTCCACAATCCTCCGCCAAGTTGTTTTTGGTCGGCCTCTCTTTCGTTTTCCTTCAGGGGTCCAAAGCATAGCTGTTCTTGTGATGGCATCGGGGTCTCTTCTGAGGACATGGCCAACCCAACTCCAGCGTCTGCCAGCTATGATGGTGTGCATGTCCTCTTCCTTGCTCCAAGTAAGCAGATCTTGGTTGGTGATGGTATTCGGCCAAAAGATTCAGTGAATTTTTCTTAGGCCTGTTGTGTGAAAAGAGGACAATTTCGACATTTCCTTCTCTGTAACTCTCCAGCTTTCCGCACCATAGAGAAGCACAGAAAGCACACAGCTCTGATATAATCTTAATTTTGTGCTTGTGCTGTATTGAGAGGACTTCCAGATGTTGTTTAGGCTAAAAAAGGCTGTTCTTGCTATGTTCATTCTGTTGTTGATGTCTTTGCTTGCCCCACCGTCTGGTGTTACTATGCATCCTAGGTATGTGAAGGTGTCTGTCTGTACCAATTGCTGATTCCTTACTAATATGGGCTCAGGGTTGCTCACATTGAGCGTCATGACCTCTGACTTCTTTAAATTGATGTTCAAGCCCACCTGCTGGCTATACTTATTAAGTCTATCCGTTTTTTCCTGGATGTGAATGTGTTAGTAGTGCAATATCATCTGCATATTTCAGATCTTCCAATGTAGAAAATGTAGTCCATCTTATTCCTCTTGGACTGCCCTCTGTTGTCTGGCGCATCACCCAGTCTATGACTGTTAAAAATAGAGTGGTTGAAAAGGGGCATCCCTGTCATACTCCTGTCTTCACCTCAAAGGTTAGGTTGCTCAACCCTACATTTACCTACTGTAATTATAATTATCAAACAGTCAAGTACAATCCTTTATCTGGTACAGTTATCATGAAATAGTCAAGTACATTAGTTAATCTAGTGTAGTAGTCACTATCAAACAGTCAAGTACAATCATTTATCTGTTGCCCTAATAGGTATTAAACAGTTAAGTACATGCACTTATTTGGTGTACTTGTCACTGCCATCAAGCATATTCCCTTATCTAATGTAGTTATAAAGGCAGTTAAGTGAAACCAGTTATTTGATATGTATAAATAATGAAGGGTGCTTCTGTAAAACTGATAGCAGAAAGTTAAAAAAAAAAAAAAAAAAAATTATAATATGATGTAACGAACAACTGGCAAAAGAACAGGCCGGGCTACCGCAGCTGAGGTTAAAAGATGTGTGTAATAGAGACATGGAGGCACTGGCCATAAATCCAGAAACTTAGGAGGATGAAGCTGCTGATTGCACTAAGTGGTGATGTTGCCTATGACGCCACCTAAGATTGGGTGAAAAGAGGTTCTCACAACAAGCAGAAGAGAAAAGAACATGCCGAATGGAACACCAGGCAAAAACAAAACAAGCAGCTGAGGGCTATCACCTCAAGGGCACATTCCCATAGTCAGTTATGATTGAAGGGGGCTACTACTACACCTACCCTTGCAATGAATATAGAGAAATTTTTACTTATTTCGCAACTGCACAATCTCTCTTGGATCTGTTCCTCTTTTGCTATAGGTATGGTATCTATCTATGGGCACACATTTGTCTTATGGGCGCAACATGTGCATATGTGTGCACACAAGCATGCAGAAAGAGGGAGAATTGTAAAGTGTTTAATTGTTTCATACTTTGTTCTCCATCTTAGGTTCAGATATTTGTCAACACCTTGCTACACCGAGGTGCCAACCCTTCTTTTTCTGACAACAATTGGCAAACTCCCCTTCATCATGCTGTGAAAAAAGGATTCAAGTAAGTGATTATTACTGTATTCTTTCAAGTGGCATATGTAGTGTCCGATCCCAAATTTTATAGATATTTAAATATTGTAAAGAAGAGTTAAGCCCCTTAGTTATTGCATCAAGAGGCAAACAGATATGTGTATCTATTTGTTTAATAAATGTCAAGAACCACAAGTGTATTGTAACACTTTGCTTAAAAGAATAAATAAGAATTTCACAGCGTATAGTGCTGTAAAAGGCAACTAACATTAGGTTCTGCATGGGGCTGGTAATCTCATCTCGTAAAACAAATTTCTGCAGAAACCACTGCTGCAAAAGCACATGAATGCTAAATTTGCTTGCTTCCTGCAAGGAGGCGGCTGCAGTTGTGGCTCTAAGTTGCATGAGGAGGAAAAAACAGGAAGATGATATAGTGCCCTCAGCTTCTGCACCCAATATTGATAGCCCTTTGCAATTGCCTTGGAAATTTAATTCTGATCTTTCACCGTCACAAATTTCACTGGTGTATTTTTTGCCCATCTTTCTATTATAATATTACATTCTTCTACCTGTTATATTTTTCTTCCATCTGACATCAAGCATCCAGTTGCTGTAAATATTTTTCTAGGGGGATTTTTTAACACATTTAGTGGTCAAGGCAAAGTTATCATTTTATGCTCCCATCATTCCTTTTCCCATATTGAATTTTTCCATATTCATATTTAAAGTATAACTTGTTGGCACCCCATCAAAATGTGTCACACAAGGTGGCCACCTGGTTCACATAGTCCTTAGACCTGCATTATGTTTTCAGTTGATTAACTTAAATTCTTGTAGATTTGTTACTTTATTATGACACATTCTGGGCTCCCTGCACCTCTGATTTAACTAAATTGCTTTTGTTGCCCTGCATTTGTTTATTTCTTTGTTCAGTCTGTTATATTCTTCTTCCTTTTCTTTTTGATTACTGTTTCTTTCTTTTTCACCCACAATTTGCAAGATTTCATTTATAAGCTATTTTTTTCTTTGCAGTTCTTGTTATTACTGGTAATATTTCCTATGATGATTGATTTAGTAAGCATTTCCTACTCACAGCCTATGCTGTATATCTTTTCTTTGGCTTTGTATGCACTTTTTATGGAGACATTTCTCACATAATTTCCTTACCTCATTTCACCATTATTATCATTTCCCTTTTTGTCCCTTATGTAGCATGGATCTAACACTGCTGCTGGTCCTCTATCGGATGCTTGCACCAAACATTCAAGTGCTCCTGCAGTTATAGTTTTTGCAGCAATTTAATGTTCATGATGAGGTTACCAGCCTATGTAAAACCTCATATTTGTCGCCTCTTATGACACTTAGAGAAATTAGTAGCCCTATTCTTTGTCTCCTCAGCGACACCCAAAAGGGTTCCCACTTCAGTAAGTAATCTTAAATCTAACGACTTTTTTTTCAGTTCTTCTTAATATCTCAACTTTTATTCAATTTCATTCTAAATTTTTAAATTTATGACATACTTTTTTAGTTACAGTCAGTTCCTGGCTTGTTTTCACATATATCAGTGCATTCCGAATGATACCAGTATGTAGTCAGTTTCAGCCAGCTACACTTGTATAGCCAGCTGGAAAAAAAAAATCATTTGTATATTATGTAAACCACACTGTGAGCATTCGATTGACAGAGTGGTCAAAGTGCTGGCCTCTTGCAGTAAAGGTACCGGTTTCAAAACATGGTGTCATCATGGTTCAGTCAACCCAGCTGTAAATGCTCTTGCGTTAGAGAAGGTAACAATAGTGAGGAAGGAAACTGGTCATCCCATACCTCATAAATCTGGACCTAGTATAGTGAAGTCTTAACTCCCCTAAGGCAGTATCTGCTATGGGACTACATTTACCTACCTAAACTACACTGTATAGCTAGATTTCTTTTTAAACAGGGGTGTTGTGAGTGAACTCCTTGAGCATGATGCTCTACCTCATGTCAGGGACAAAGAGAAAAAATTCCCATTTCACCTGGCAGTTGAGGAATGTCATGATGAGATTGGTTCCTTGCTCCTGAAATACATGCCACACCATGTGTAAGTCCTGGCATTATTTTTAGCACGATATTATTAATAAGGCTGTCTATTTCGATGAAGTTGTTGTGGCTTAAGGTAAGTTTCTAAGGATGGGGTAGCCTGTTCCATGCCCAGCTCTCCTTAGTCAATATTTACGACATGCATAGCTGGTTACAGTGTAATTATTCGTTACGCCCCAGGTAAAATTTACTCTAGAATCCTGGAGCAGAGACTCTGATGCCTAGCTGAGCCACAAATGGATGAGGTCCAATGTGGCTTCTGAGCAAACTGAAGTACTCAAGACCTTATCTTCACACTCAGACAGCTGAGTGAAAAGGCCCTTGAGTATAAAGGTGAGATACATCCTTGTTTTTTGGATCTGAAGAAGGTGTTAGACAATATCCCTTGGAGTTCAGGACCATCACTGGTGTAAGACAGGGTGATATTCTGTCACCTTATCTTTTCATACTCCTCATGGACGATGTCATAAAAGCATGTAAGGAGAGGACGAGAAAGTATTTAGTGGAGTACTGGAAGATGAGACAGATCTGTATTTCAGAGCTGGCATGTGCCAATGATGTTGCCCTGATTGCTGAATCAGAGGCACATCTTCAATCCAGGAAGGAAGAGCTGGAGAAAAGAGGGATAGTCATCAGCAGCTCGAAAAACGAAAACTATGGTGACATAATGAGAGGAAAAAAAGGTATCAGTTTATGCTAGAGGAACAGGTCCTGGTGCAGGTCAACCACTTTAAATACCTTGGAGCTGTCACAGATTGGAAGAGAGGCATGAAAGAAGAGTTGGGTACCCGAAGTTTGGCAGTCGGGAGATTTTTTCAGGCAATACATCGAGGATTCATTTGCAAAAAAGAGATTGGCAAGAAGACAAAGATGGCTGTGTACCGCTCCCCATATGTACCATTCTTGACATATGGATGTGAGTCATGGGCAATGACTACAACCTACAAAAGCAGCTCCAAACTTCAGAAATGAGGTATCTGATGAAGGAGGTTGAAGTAACAAGAAGAGACATGGTCCTCAACCATATGATACATCAGGGCCTCAAAATTAAGCCCCTGCAGACCCAAGTGAAACAGTCCCAATTATGATGGTTTGGCCATGTATGCAGAACGGAAGATTGACTACCACAACAAATATGGGAAATTAAGAACCAGGGATCCAGACCTCCAGGATGACTCAGAGTTTGCTGGGAGGACAACATTAGACAATCCCTGAAGGACTGATGACTAAATTGGAACCAGGCCAGGAGAAAGACTGCTGATAGAATAGTGTGGCATTCTCTCTGGCAAACCTCTACACCCCAGGGTAGAAGAAGAATGACTTAGTAAGTAAGCTTCCCTTTTGGGCCTCGGTAACAGATTCTGCTGATGGCATATGACAGAAAGACTCAAAATACATTTGTTAAATTGTCCTCCTTTTTGCATTGAACGATATAGTAACCCTATGCTATACAAGGTGCAGTAGTATCAATTTCTAATTTAAATGAGCCTAAAGAAGAAATTAGGAGTTTTACATCAAATTCCCAACAGGTACATCACAGCAGTTGTGAATGTTCTGCCATTATGTTGACTACACCATAATTACCATGACTTTCTTATTAGCTGCAGTATGTATGTTCTGTCATAATAGTAACAGCCATTATAATCATTACTCCATCAGCCCAATCATGACTACATAATTCTTCTTCTTCTTCTTCCATCCTTAGCCATCAACCGGCAAAGCAGTATGTGGCCAGTACGCCTAGTGGCGTCTTAGGGCAACAACAAATTGATCAATCTATCGCTGTTTCCACCACGCCTAGTGGCGT
The DNA here is from genome assembly GCA_024509875.1 of Oreohelix idahoensis. Taxonomy (NCBI): domain Eukaryota; kingdom Metazoa; phylum Mollusca; class Gastropoda; order Stylommatophora; family Oreohelicidae; genus Oreohelix; species Oreohelix idahoensis. The sequence continues at coordinate 87,089 of JAMPIV010004018.1, forward strand.
CTTTGTGGAACAAAAACAGACCAAACAATCTATCATTGTTTCCGTAATCAGATTGGTTGGCAAGCAGGTGATCAGCCCACTGTGCGAAGTTTTTACGGGATGGGGTAAACAGCCCCATGCCCATACCCTCCTTAGTCGCCTTTTACGACATGCGTGGTAGGGTGCAGTGTTACTATTCTTTGCTCCCCTTTCGGGCCCCGGTAACACACGGGTGACTACATAATTAATCAGTCATTATTATCTTATCATTGCCCTGTGGCAATATTGTCATCGACACTGTTTTTGACTTCTTGGCATTTTTTTCCCTAGTCCTAATAATACTATATACTGTAGTCTTAACCCGTTGAGCCCGCAACAAAATTTTTACCTGTACCCAGTCCCCGAGCTTCCTCGTTCGAATCGTAAAACCACGGCACAATTATTATGTTTAATAGTTTCTCACCTGTGCGAGGAAAATTGCAATCAGAGATCACGACCGGAGTCAGAAGGGGAACTCAAAGCGATCAAACTTCCACGCTACAAATCAAATAGCTAGGCTATTGTTATTTCATTCTGAAATGCAAAGAGTTCATGGTGTAGTTTTCTTTGAAAACCGCGAAAATTTTCCTAAATGGTGTAATATTTAATAGTCACTGTTCTGCTAACTGAACTCCACAATAGCATTATACAAATGTTGGGAAAATCCGCCGAAATAAAATGAAAGTCTCCCCGTTCTCCTTTTGTGATATTAGCGACTCATAGGAAACAGAAATTCTGAATGGCCAGTCTTCACATATTGGTCTCAAAAATTGTGTTCCCCCATGAGAACAATAAATATCGACGTTAGAGATATTTGAAAATATACTTCTCACGGGTTTAGAAATTGTCACACGTGGTTCACCGGGATCTCTGATGTGACAAAGAAAGAATGGGATTACTGCTTCCTCAAGTATGTCATATAAAACTAATGTGAGGTTGTGAAAATGTGAAACAAATTGCCACAGATACACTGCTGCAAGAGCATGTGAATGTTTCGTGCAGGATCCAAGTATGGGGACCAGCTGGAGTGGTGGTTCTATGATCCATAAGGTGATCAGCTGTAGTGATGGTTCTATGCTCCATAAGGTGATCAGCTGTAGTGATGTTTCTATGCTCCATAAGGAATGAAAACGAAGATGAAAATGATGAATCTGTAGATGGTGCCACAGTTTCTGGTCACACATTAGCATAATAAATATCTTGGGGAAATCTATCAAGATAAGAGGAAAGTTTTACTAATCTGTTTTTACGAGCTCAAATTTGACAGGAATCTGACATAAAATTCTATTCTCAGTATTATCACAATTTACCATGGGTGCACAGAGCCACAGTTCCTTATAGCAAGCTTACACTACAGCATGAATGTGCTCCCGCGGTTATAGTTTTTGTAGTACATTATTGTGCGTGATAAGGTTGCCAGCAGGTCCCCTTATAGGAAGCTAACACTAAAGGTTGAATGTGCTCACACTGTGATAGTTTTTGTAGCACATTATTGTGCATGATAAGGTTGCCAGCCTCATGCATAAACCTCATATTACTCATCTCTTACGACATGAACGGGAGAAGTAAACATATTCTTTTTTTGTCTCCTCAGAGATCCCAGCCTACACGGACAATACAAAATTGTATCAGTTTTATATTCGTCATCATCACCCCCATGTACTAGGATAAATATTCATTTCATTGCACAACCTTACACCGCAATGCCAATTTTGACAAGTTTCAATTTTCTGAGAAAGGCAGCAATTTCACTCCAGAACTTTCCTTCTTCTAAGTGCTAAACAAAATTTAATAAATTACAATGTTCTAAGAAAGACAGTCATTTCATTTTAGAATTCCAATCCCTAGTGATATACAACATTTAACAAATTACAATATAGTAAAGGCAGCAATTTTGCTCCAGACTTCTCTCTCTGGTGCTATACAACAATTCACAAGTTACAATATTATAGTAAAGACAGTAATTTTACTCCCCATTCCAATCCTTATTGATAAGCAACATTTGACAAATTACAACATAATAGTAAAGTCAGCTATTTCACTCCAGAACTCCCATACTTAGTGTTATTCAGCATTTGAAAACTAAAGATTCACAGTATCTACACTCTTCAGTCTACCCATCTGTACATGGGTACCTGACTTCTCTCTTGAGTTAGGAAAGGAAAAGGCAGTGAAGAAGGGTACTGGTCAACCCACCTCTCTATGCATGACCTAGTATAGTGAGGTCTCTAAAACTTCACTCCCCTACGGTTGTACCTGCTATGGGACTACCTTTTTACTATCCCACTAGCCCACAGAGTAAGTTCCACTAATTTTCCTTTCAAGAAAGAACAAATTGCTACTGAAGCAAATGACTGTTTATCTGTTCAGACATTACCATCTAACTTCCCCAGCCAGGTACTAAACACTGCCCCACGGTTGAGCAGGTTTATGGGAATTCAGGTACGTGAGAAAATCCTTTGATGTAAACTGACCGGCACTGCGGGTATTAGGAATAGCTGAAGAAGCCGAAATACCGGCACTGCGGGTTCAAAGGGTTAAGTTTAAATTATTTTAAAACTAAAATGTATACAGATTTCAGATACGCTATTAACACTGTTTCACATTTTGAAAGGGTCAGAGAGTTGTTTATCACACATGACCAGGATGCAGCGGAGTGCACACTCCATGACCTTCTGGAGAGAAACATGCAGGTACAATACTCAGTTTGGTTTACTTTGTAAAATCTGTATAATTCTGAGTAATAAAAAAGCAAAAAGAATCATCAAATCTAAGAAACAAAATTCTCTGAAATGCAGTGGCATTGCTATCTATAAATTTAAATACCCCCGGAGGTCTCTGATGAAACTAAGAAAGAATAGGACTACTGCCCCCCCCCTCAGCCATGTCATGCAAGGTGACTAATATGTGGTTGTGCATGGAGTTGGCAACCTCATCATGTAAAAAGAATTGCTGCAGAAACCACCCCTGTAAGAGCATGTGATTTATAACTTATAAGGAAGGGAAACCCGAGCATGTGATTGCTTAGTGCAGGCTTCATGCACGGGGACCATTTACATTGGTGGCTCCATGATGCATAGAGAGTGAAAAGGAAAATGATAAATTAAAAACCTGAACATACGAGCAACATCATAGAAAAAATGCAGCTTACAGATAAATAACAGCATTCCTGGAAAAGAAAAGGCATTCTGTGAATAGAAATGTATGTCAGTGGAAGTCAGAAAGAGAATTCTGCATTGTTTCTTAGAGGAAATACTCTCACACTGAAGAGAATTGTGGTTAATGAATCAATAAACACCTTGAAGTTTAGACAGGATCTAATTTGTCCTAAGAAAAAATTTGTGTTGATCATTGCTGCCATGGTAGGTGTTGGGTGAGTGTTAGCAGTATTGGTAAATATGGCTTATTCAGTTTTAAAAAAAAAACTTGCACAGGGAGATCATATCAATAACTGGAAACACCACAAAGTTGCAGCAACACCTTTATTCCACCATTTCGCTTACAGGAAGAGGAGTGTAGCATGGGCAAGTAACTCTAACCACCTAGCAACATATATAAAAAGCAATGCCATCAACAGTGGCTATGTTGCCTCCCCCACTATTACAACATTTTGATATTATTTCAGTTGCCTTTGTTTAATGGTATTTCTTTATTCAACAGCAAACAGCACTGGCTGTCCTTGATTGCATGGTTGACAGGATAGGACAGACCAGTCACATGAAAGTATTTTACCACATTCTTGAGGCAGATGAAAAAGGAAGACCCCCACCTCACCCTAAATTTGAGCCCAACTCCAAATCCTGTCTCCACCTAATCTCAAAGGAAGGCTACAAGGTATAATTCAATTTTATATATTATTTCATTTTCTCTTATGTGCTGCTGCTTGTACAGTGAAGCATGGCAGGTGCGGTTGATTATTGGTTTCTGATCCTGCGCAGACCTTGTGGTAAGGTCTGCTGTCATGTTATGAACAGAGTAACCTACCAGACATGTCACAGAAGAAGATTAAAGAGAATTGAGCCACCCATCCTGTAGAAATCAACTCTTTAAGGACGGGAGGCCAGTATTCAGGGCCTATTTTCCCAGGCGCTCATGACTGGGAGCCAGTTTATGGGGCTGGTTTATTTGGACTAAGCTTTTCTTTTGTTTTGTCCCAGTTTGATATTTTATTAATCCTGATTCAGTTTCCTTTATAACTATGTATAGCCTTACCTCTACTTGTAAAAAAAGCTTGATAAGAACCGATTCTTAAATTTAGCACTCTATGAAAACTGAAAGGAGCAGAAAATTCTTGTGTATGGGGAAATGACCACATCCTTTTAGAGTTGAAAGCCACAGTAGTATCTTCAACTATATGAACAAGTTATCTAAAACAAATAATCAGCCATCCAAGATGGAAGCTGATTATCTAGCAAGGAGAATAATGATGCAGAAGAGAGAGCCAAAGGGAGTTTGAACTGCTGACACTTTTCAGCTAGGAAAATCTTCTGGTTGGGCACCTACAGTGTTTGAATACTAAAAGAACAAGAGAAAACCACACACGTGGCAGCAGAAATGAAAACTTTAAAACTGACAACCTAGGACAGGATTGAAGGGATAGAAAAGAATAAACTGAACACATGAGAAATAGTGATATCCTCATGACATGAGGAAGAAAGTGCATCTCATAGTGGAGGTGTAATGCTGTCATAGAAGGCACAGTAGAAACCCATTAAATGTGAAGTAATGAGACCCAAACTAGTATAAGCAGTTCAAACTGCCAAAAGGAAAAAAAAAAGATGATTGTTATCAAGTGATATGTGCAAACTAATGACAAAAGAAAATTCTGTAAAAGAAGAGTTTTACATCAGACCATGGATAAAAAAGAGAAGTAAAGACATAACAATCTTAATGGGTGACAGGTAGACAAAAATCGGAAGAGGCAACAAAAGCTCAGAAGATATCATGAGAAAACATTGGACTTGGGACAAAACATGAAAATGGAGAAATATTTATAAACTTCTGTGCTTCAAATCAACTTTTTACAATAAAAGCCTGTTAACTAGAAATCCACATGCCCCTTATGTATGCACATACACACACAATCTTTTAATTTTTTTCTTGTGTTATATATGTGTATTTTGTTGTTGGAAGTAATACAGTAAGCATCATTATTTAAGATATTTTCTTTGAAATACACAATTATAATTTTTAATTAACCGCTGAACATTTGAATATATTATCTATAATTAAAACTCCATATACCCTAATCCAGGAGTTGAGCTGGACATTTTTATCAATTTAAAAAAAAAACCAATACCAAAGCCCTTTGGGCAATATAAGCAGTCTTAACAAGGAAAATAATGAAAAACTTCTTAGAAACATAAAACAGCTATTGAAGAGATGGACAGAACATACTGAGGAACTTTTAAGTAGATCAGCTCCCTAAAATTCCCCAGATATCCAGACAGCAGAAAAGGTGTTACAAATTAGCTTTGAAAAACCAAATCTGACAAATCATTTTATATATTTACATAATGACACCAAAATTTTTAATGGCTGCACAAGCCAGATTTTTTTGCAGTGAGTCTCATAATAAAAAAATTGTAACAATTAGATTTGTTGGAATTTCTGTCACAATTTGTTTGCATGAACTAATATCAGAATCCATGCTTCTGTCACTTCAGGAGCTCATCTCACATTGTGTGGTGAGGTTGTTGATACGTAGAAAGTGGAAGGAGTACGCAAGGTTACGTTTCCAGTAAGTGCAGTTTAGTTCATTCATTCACACATCATCATTCAGCTTCCCATGGAGCATAAGCCTTCAACAAATTCATGCAAAGATCTCCTGTCCTATGCCATCTCTGTCCTATGCCATCCCTGTCCTATGCCATCCTCTCAATGTCTTTACATACCTTCTGTATCCCTTTCCTTTCTGTCTCCAGTTCACTTTTCCATGTGTTTTTTAAATCTTCATCTGCCTCTTTTACGCTGGGGATTCCAGAAAAGGGACTCCCTTTTAATGCTATTAGTAGACTTCCTCAATATGTGTCTTATCCATTGCAGTTTATCCAAAGCTGGTCAAAGAATATTACTAAGCACTGTCGTAAATTTTGTGATAGCAAATTATGGTCCCGTCTGAATAGAACTAGACCAGGTGATAGCTCAGTGGGAGATAAGGTAAAGAAATAGATTTTCCACGAGTGAAATGGTGAAAGGTAAAGTCTGTCCCTGGATTTGAGAAGATAATCTAATCCAGCCTATCGTTTACGACTGAGATTTTAGATCAGACAGTTTCCTATAAATATATATTGATATATCAACCACTCACATATACACACACACAGATAGTGACGACAATTAGACGCACAAACGTGAAAAACTATATTAAATGGAGTCGGGGTATTGGAACGAGCTGACTTAACACAGGTAATTAAGTTTTATGTTAAGTTTATTTATCAAATGGAAAAAACTTAACATTTAATATCCAATATATATATAAACAAATCAGAGGTTAAGAATTAATAAAGATATAGACACATAATTGCAATTCCCTCTGTTGAGACAAGATCCCACAGGAAGAAGTTAATTAACCCCCAAAAGGTCAAAAGTATAGCATTAGGGTCTAGGATTTTCTTTTTCTTCTATACTGTAAAGAACAGTGTTACTACGTTATTCTATTCTGAAAAATGAACAGTATTAGAAAACGAAAAAAAAAAAAAGAAGAAAGGCATAAACAGAGTGAGTATAATGGTTATACAATATAGAAATTATTCATTCCTTCTTCCGCTCGCTCTGACAAACATGTGATCACATCCAGTCACTCTTACCTAATAGGTGCTTTCACAACATCTGGAACAATCTTTAGGGTACACACAGCAAAGTACACACAGCAAATCCAAGGTTGGTTTTTTTTTTGGCAAAATCAAGCCCCAGTTTCTCCAAGACTAATTAATCCTATTTTTGGGAAACGCTTGCTTTGTTACTGTTAGTAGGATTCTGATTATGTCACTTCAATTTGTCCAGGAAGGAAAAGTACTTAAGAGGACTAATGTTCACAGTGTCAGTGGCTGGTAACTCTTCGATAGTTAATTAGAAATGTCAGGAAGATAAATCTTTTCTGGGTAACTTCTCGCCACAACACAAGTGGTAAGTATTCGGGGGAAAAAAATGTTAATTTTTATCTTCTATGCCACAGCGGGCTGAAGGTAGATGAAAATACAAAAAAAGGAAATCTGGGTAGCTAAATGTCCAGTTAACTTTAATTCTTAGTGTCATATATTCGTACGCTCTCAAGAGGCCAACCAGGTCAACCTATAAGACCCGTTAACTTACAGTAAGAATGTTTATTCTGGTATCTGTTGAGCTACACTTAGACCCTTTTCACAGATTAAGGCCGCTGGTAGATTTTGGGTTTGTGACCCGTACTGTATACATGAAGAAAAAAATACACACATTTAACCACAATCTTAATTCTATACTAAAATAAATCCGCGCAGAATTATAATTTATTATACGCTCGGTTATTTAACTTTGAATAGAAACACACATAAGAAGCTTATCTTATCGTTAACCCCCCCCCCCCCCCCTTTCCCGTGAAATAAGCGCTAGTCGTTTATAAATTTTATTCAAAATGAATTAGAAATAAATATATATTTCGTCAGTACTCATAATGAATAGTGCATTTACTAGTCGATTAAAATATTCTCTGACTGGTTACTAGCAATTAATTAAATGAAAGCTTCAGCCGGAACAATTTAGCAATAAATTATTTTAATTCGTTAGTCACTTTAACACTGTAAATCCTAGTGAAATATAAATGACGATTTTAACACTTAAACCACTCAACACAGAAACTTCGTGAAATATAATGCCGGACTTAACAATAGAATCACTCAAAAATACTAGTAAATATAATTACCTCAACACAGAACTACTAAGACTATCTCCAACAAAAAACTAAGAAACTCCACTAATACAAATGATCTAGAAATCGAAGCTAGATGTCTTGCAAAATTCTGTGGGTACTGAATAAAATGAGTTTGAAGGATGCAGTATATATCAGAATTAGACGAAAAGTTGCTGACCAGTGTGAGACATAACACCTTTGGGGATTTCTTCGGTCAAATTCTGTATGAAAGGAAATTTTGACACAATCGCCGCCGAGTAGACGTGGTCCCACGGGCAAATCGTCTCTTTGATCCGTAGCTTAATTGCGTTTTTCACGAACGACCGGACAAGGGGTGGGTAACTCGTTGATTACCTCCCCCTTGATCTCTCCGACTTATTCCCCCTTTCTCTTTCTACGAGCATCTATCAAAAGGTACAACTTTTGAATTATCGCCCCTTGTTTTCTTCGTTAAGCTTATCTCCCCCTTTCTCTTTCTATGTGCATCCTAGGCTGATCTGTCAATATTTCAACGGTTTGATTTTAAACAGTCCTAGTAAGACAATAGAGAAAAGGAAAAAAATAGGCATGGCTTACAATTATGAGTTTGACAGATATGAAAGTACGAAGGTTCTGCATTAACCAGACGTGCAAAACTAATAAGGAAGCAAGGTTTTTGGGAGCACAAACGTGTAGGTGCATGTAATCTATATTTGCACAGCTGCCACAGGCACCCTCTGTCATCTCAAAATATCTCAGGGTGCCTAGTAATCAGCAGTGGCCTGTTCTCAGGCGGAAAATGATGGTCAGCTGGTATCTATGAAGCTGATGGATTGGGTAAAGATCTGTTTTATATATCTCCTTCCCTCTTCCACCAGGGCAATGGGTGGTCAAATTGCTCCATTTAAATTCCAGTTCTAGATAAAGCATCTGCTCTCTCATTTCCAGTGATTCTACAAAGGGAAGGTAACTACTGAAGGGCAATGGCCGATGATCTTTGGATAATGTTAAGCTCAGATCTGATCTCATGCAGGTTTTTAATTTCTGGCATTCTGTATTGATTCCAGTATTGGTCTGCAGTTGGTAAAGATCACTATCATAGCTGGTGGTTGTTGTTCTTATCTGGTGAAGATTCTCTGTGCCTGTAGTAGTGCCATAGGTTCTGTTCTGAAGTTAGAAAAGATCCTTCTGGTTGGGAAAGCCTTCCATTGATAAATCTCAAAGATGCCTCCTTCTCCATTCTTTACTGCTCCCACTGTGGATCCATCTGTGCATATGTGTGTCCACTCCTTGGGGTTGTACTTTTCTTCAGTCATCTCCTGAGCCAATGTTTTTAATTGTGAGATCTGGTGGTCTTTCTTTCTTATTCCAGGGATCATATTCTTAATCTCCGTTTTCCACTTTGTCTCTGCATTAATTTTTAATTAATACTATACCAATGATTTTATAATATTGATTGTATACTATTAATAGTGTGCTAGTGTCCTTTCAGTTTTATAGCTTTAACATCATCACTATATAATATTATTAGTTTCTTCTTGATTTTGTTTTTTTTTAATTTATTTTTTTATTTATTTAACGTATAAGCATAATTGTGATTGTCCCTATTTACAATGATTTGACAAATGTGATGCCACTTTCTCATATCGGCAGCTGTTCATATTATTTGGAATTGAAAACAATATATATCCTAATTATAACCCATCAGAGGTTGAACGGGATATTTTTCTTCATTAATTTAAAAAAAAAAATCACCACTATATCATTTCCCATGTCGCACCCTATGGAGCATAGAGCCACAGCTGATCCCCATGCAAAAGCCTGCACTAAAGCATTCATGTGCTCTTGCAGCAATGGTTTCAGCAGCAGGTTCTACATGTTCAAGTTGCCAGCTCCATGCACAATCACATATTAGGCACCTTCTTGTGACATGCATGAGGGAGCAGCAGTTGCATTCTTTCTTTGTCTCCTCTAAGACCCCTGGGAACTACACGAGGCATGGTTTAACATGACTACCATATAACTACACAAGGTTTGGTTTAACATGACTACCATATAACTACACAAGGTATGGTTTAACATGACTACCATATATTTTTCATATTGTATTGATTGTTTGTTTTATAGTTATAATCTTAATACTTTTATATTTTTTCACAGGCTAAATTCATTCCTGTTCCTGTTCACACTTTTGTGCCTTACATTTTCTGTTGTTGTTGCTGTTACTACACCAGATCCAACACTCTACGATGCTCCCATACACATTGCTCGTGCTGTATTTGAAATGTGGTCTTTGCTGGCAGTCATCATGACCTGCATAATTGAAATCAATCAGATTAGAAAGTGAGTGCTCAATGTGCATTAACTCTTAAAGGAGGAGGTGGTTTTCCTATTTTTGATGCAAGAAATTTTCTGTTGTTTAGAGTTTTCATGTGCTGGTAAAGTTAAAGTATCTGCTCTCTCTGAGTTTTTTTTTAAAAGTGTGATATTATAAAGGAAATTGAATCAGGATTAACCATATTTAAAAAAAGGGACAAAATGAAGAAAATAAAATCTGTTCAAATATACCAGCCTTCTGTAATGAGCGTCTGGAAAGATGGGCTCTGAAAACTCGCTTGTCCACTATGAGTTAATATCACATGAAGCAGGGTTAGAAAATAGCAAGTTTTTGTTTCTCCCACTTTTAAAAAAAAATCGCTGGTAAAATGAAGTGATGCTGCTGTTAGAAATTCATTTGCTTTGTGTATTTTGCATTTGGGAGTTGTACTTGATTAAAAGAAGCACATGAATACAAATAAAACATTGGGAATGATCTTCAGTAAAGGTAGGGTTGTTAAAAATAAAATTATAGACATCAATATCCAAGGGCAAAACATTAATACAGTGCAAACCACTCGATATCTAGGAATGATATTGGACCAACAGCTGAACTGGAATAAACACATAGATAAACTAGTGGAGTCTTGCAGAGGATTGACTAACTTATTAAGATATTTGAAAGGTAATGGATGGGGTGCAAGCACTAAGACAATGCGCTCTTTTTATAAATCTTTTATTAGAGGAAAAAATAGATTATGGAAGTATAATATATGACTCTGCTGCACACAGTAACAAGATTAAATTAGACAGAATTCAGCATCAGGCTTTATGTACAATAGCAGGTGCAATCAGATCAACATCAATGGGAGCTATAGAGGTGGCTTTAGGAATTCTACCCTTGGAATTATGGAGAAAGGAGTTAAGACTAAATTACATGAACAGAGTTATGTTAGATAAGTCTCACCCAGCACATACAGCTTTTACCAGATGCCAACTAACAACGCAGGCCAATCCAATGAATACCACTAGATACCCTACAGGATGGAAGTGTATGGAGGAAATTGTCCATCTGGGTACATTAATTACATCAATTAATAACAGTTGTGAATACATTACAAGCCATTGATTCCACCCTGAGAGATCAAGAAACCAGACATGGACTACCACCTAGCAGAAATACTTAAGAAAACAAATAATATAGAAAATATTAAAAACACAGCCAATAAATATATCATATCATAACCCTCCACTCCCAAAGGAGCATAGGCCTTCAACAAACACATGCCAAGTCCTCCTGTCACGTGCCATCATCTCAAGTTCTTTCCATGTTCTCCTCATCATTTTCACCTCAGTTTCCAACTCTCTTCTCCATGTACTTCTTGGTCTTCCTCTGCCTCTCTTGCCCTGGGGGTTCCAGAACAAGGACTGCCTTGTAATGCTATCAACAGGTTTCCTCAGTGTGTGTCCTATCCATCGCCATCGTCTTCTTCTCATCTCTTGTTCCACTGGCACTTGTCCAGTTCTTGTCATCAGTTCCACATTGGTAACCTTGTCATACCATTTTAATCCCTCTATTCTATGCAAGCACCCATTTATGAAAGTCTGTAGCTTTTTGGTTGTTGTCTTTGTTGTTCTCCATGTCTCCGAGCCATACAATAGGACTGACTTCACATTTGAGTTGAAGATTCTTATTTTCGTGTTGGATCCTATTTCTCTTGATCTCCATATATTTCCCAATGCAATGAAAGCTCCTCTTGCCTTTTGTATTCTTATTTTGATATCGCTGTCTGTCCCTCCAACTTTGTCTATATTACTGCCAAGATATGTGTACGATTCTACATCTTGTATTGGTGCTTCTTCAAGTTCAACCCTATTTTCATTACCTGCATTTATTCGCATTATTTTTGTCTTTTCCCTGTGTATTTTCAGACCCAATTGCTGTGACCTCTCATCGAGTGTTTTCAATTTGTCCTGCATCTGATTTCGGTTATGGGACAGGAGAGCCAAGTCATCAGCAAAATCCAGATCATCCAACTGCTTAGTCAGAGTCCACTGGATTCCATTTCTGTTGTTTATTGTCGATGATCTCATAACCCAATCTATTGCCAGCAAGAAAAGAAATGGAGACAAGAGGCATCCCTGTCGCACTCCTGTTCTTATCCCAAATGGTTCTGTAAGCTGTCCTTCATGAAGAACTCTGCACGTCATGTCTTCATAGGTTTTCTTTATTAAATTAATGATCTTCAGGGGAACTCCATAATGCCTCATCAATTTCCAAAGTGATTCTCTGTCCACACTGTCAAATGCTTTTTCGTAGTCCACAAATCCGATGTATAGTGGTGAATTCCATTCCAGACTTTGTTCAACTATTATTCTCAAAGTGGCTATCTGGTCTGTACATGATCTGTTTTGTCGAAAACCTGCTTGTTCATCTCTCAATTTCTTGTCTATGGACTCCTTTAATCTCTCAAGGATAATCCTGTTCAATACCTTTCCTGGCACTGATAGTAACATTATTCCTCTATAATTTGTGCACTCTTGTAGATTTCCCTTCTTAGGCAACTTAACCAGATATCCTTCCTTCCATTCTGCTGGTATCTCTTCTTTTTCCCAGACTTTACCAAGTAATTTATATAACATCTCTGTAGCCGTGTCGATATCTGCTTTGATGGCCTCTGCTGGAATGCCATCAGGTCCAGACGCTTTTCCATCTCTTAGAAGCTTTATGGCTTTCTTTATTTCTTCCTTCGTTGGTCTTTCACCGTTAATTTGTAGCTCTTCTTCTGCTGGCTGGATGTCCGGCGGGTTTTGTGGAGCTGGTCTATTGAGAAGGTCCCCAAAATATTCTGTCCACCTCTTCATTTGCTCTTGTATATTGCTGAGCAGTTTCCCCTTCTTATCTTTTATGAGGCAACTTGTTTGCTTGTATTTCCCTGTTAGCTTCTTTGTGCTGCTATACAGTTCTCTCATATTTCCTTTGGCTGCAGCATCTTCCGCCTCTCTTGCCAACTCCTCAATATACTTCCTCTTGTCTCTTTTGATACTTCTTTTTACTTCTTTGTTTGCTTCTGTGTACACTTCTTGAGCCTTGGCTTTGGAACTTCTGGTTTTGCTTGTGTTTAACTCTGCTTTCTTGTTTTTTCTATCTTTTATCTTATTGATGGTTTCTGTTGTTATCCATGCTTTTTGTTGTCTTTCCCTTTTCCCCAGTATTTCTTCACATGTCTCCTTCCATACCTTTTTGACCTGCTGCCAATAGTCTTCTGTATTCTCTACATCTTCCAACTGTTGGAGCACTTGGAATTTGTTGGATACTGTGACCGCAAATTTGTCTCTTGTTTCTTGATTTCTTAGCTGTCCTACATTAAACTGTTGTCTATAATTTTGCATTGTTGCATATCTCTTGAGTTTCATTTTTACTTTGGCTATCAGAAGATGGTGATCTGATGCCACATCTGCTCCTCTATATACCTTTACATCCTGCAATGATGATCTAAACTTCTTCTTTATGCATATATGATCGATCTGATTTTCTGTTCTATGGTCTGGTGATATCCATGTTGCCTTGTGTATTCTCTTATGTGGAAACATGCTTCCTCCTATAGCCAGTTGATTTGAAGCACAGAAGTTTGCGAATAGTTCTCCATTTTCATTCATTACTCCTAGCCCATGTTTTCCCATGACTTCTTCAAATCCGGTATTGACTGTACCTATCTTTGCATTCATGTCACCCATCAAAATTGTGATGTCTCTTCTTTTTACTTTATCCATAATTTCCTGTAGTTTAGTATAAAATGCTTCTTTCACAGACTCTTCTTTATCATTAGTTGGTGCATAACATTGGATGACATTGACATGAATTTTCTTTTTAGCTGTTTTGAAAATAGCTGTTATTATTCTGGGTCCCACAGCTTCCCATTCAATGAGTGCTTTCTGTATGTCAGAAATGTTTACACATCAGTGGTTAAAAAAAATTACTGATAAATTTCCCTTTGACAACCAGGTTCAAAGAAACAAAAGCTTGCTGGTCATGGTAAGAGCATTTATATAGTGCTTTCTGTGCTTCTTTAGATAACATAAGAGCTACCCCTTCACTGTGGTGTGAACTTTCATCTTCGTGTCCTGAGGACAGCACCAATTCACCTGTGATGAGTTTCTTCCTGTCTACCCCCCTTCCACTTTGTTTCACACATTCCCAGAACCTCGATTTTGTATTCCCTCATTTCTGCTGCTACTTGTGCCACTTTTCCTTGTTCATTCAATGTCCGAACATTCCAGGTGCCAAATCTGGAAGTTCTCCTAGAAGAAAGAAGGTTAGTCAGCAACACAGACTCCTTTCGGCTTTCTCTGTGTTGCATCATACGCCTCCCCGCGAGAGGACCTTCCCCTGTCTTGGATGGCTGTGTTTTATTTTCTTTATTTGACTTGTCCATATTTGTTGAAGTTTTTTGTGGTTTAAATTTTTTTTTACAGGATGGGGTAACCGGCCCCATGCCCAACCCTCCTTAGTCACCTTCTACGACATGCTTGGCAGGGGACAGTGTTACTATTCTTTGCTCCCCTTTCGGGCCCCGGTAACACACGGGTGCAATAAATATATAGCCTACAACAAATATCAAAAGACAGCATTACTGTGTACACAGATGGATCCAAGGGAGAGGATGGCAAATTGGGGATAGGAATATATATTCCAATATGGAAAATGGCAAAAGAATATAGCATCACGGAAAATACATCCATTTTCACTACAGAGATGGTGGCAATACTAAAAGCACTAGAAATATTCTCTAATTAGCCGTTAGCATACTGTGGTAGCAACGTTGCGCCAGAGGTACTGTATGTTCTGCCGGCTGGGGGCGCAATGCTGCTACTTTCGGATAGAGTTGGTTTCCTGTAGTGCCCTGGATTTCTATAAAGAGTAACGTCAACTAAGTCAGAATCGAAAACGACGCTGAACGACGTGGACGCCATTTTTTGTCGACAATACCTGGGTTAGTAGCGGGAATAAGCGTTGAGAAAGATTTTTTTTTTTTTTTAAATTAATGAAGAAAACTATCCCGTTCAACCTCTGATGGGTTATAATTAGGATATATATTGTTTTCAATTCCAAATAATATGAACAACTGCCGATGAGAAAGTAGCATCACATTTGTCAAATCATTGTAAATAGGGACAATCACAATTATGCTAATACGTTAAATAAATAAACAAAAAACAAACAAAATCAAGAAGAAACTCTGAACAAGAATTATATTTTTTTTTTTTTTTTTTCCTTATCCAGCGGCACTTGGGCTTTCAGCCCTTCGGCCCAATGACATGTCATTGCGAGGCTGGGGAACCTGAGGACTTTCCTTCCAACCCGGTCAGGAGCTTCGCTCCTTCCCATCCACAGAGGGTTTATCACAGGAGCCGTTCAGGCTATTCAGTCAAATTTCTGGCCGTAAACATTTCTTCAAACGCCGACGCCCAGGTTTGAACCATGAACACCTGGTCGCCAGTACAACGCCGAAGCCATTACACCAGCGCGGCTCCCACAAGAATTATATTAAAATGGAGGGGTGTAAAAGCCTGGTGGTTCCAGTATATAACTAACTTTAAAAGATATTTAATTGACTTTCATCTGTTAAAAGTCATATGCATTGTAAGAACAGCATCAGACCTTCACATTCCCAGACACTAATATTAACATTTGTTTGTGATAAATATTGTTTGACTATATTATGCAGTTCCCTAGGTCTGTCTATTCTTAACACCTCTTCTATATTTATAAGATTTAATATATATATATATATTATATATATATATATATATATATATATATTATATTATATAGTATATATATATTTTATATATAATATATATATTATAATATAATATATATATATTTTAATATATATATAAATATATATATTATGTATATGTATATATATTATTTATTATTATTCTTTGAACATGACCGCCGACCGACTAAGCAGTCTCGGCCATAACACCTTGCGGCGTCATTAGGGCAACAAGAAATCGTCCGTTGTTATTCCTCACACCTAACGGCGTATATTGGTGGTACAACAGACTTTTAATTGTTGATTTCTGTGATCATTGATTTATATATATTAATATATTATTTCTTTTTTATATATAATATTTATATGAAATAATTATATATTCATATTATATATATAACTAATATTATAAAATTTATATAATTATTTAAGAAATTATTATAATATAAATTATATATTTTATTTATTTATTTATAATTATAAAGTTATTTAATTTTAAAAATAAAAAATTAAAAATTTTTATTTATTTTATTTTTTTATTTTTTTTATTAAAAAAAATATTTTTTATAAAAAAAAAAAAAATTATATATTTAAAAAAAAAAAAAAAAAATAAATATTATAATATAAATAATAATAAATATACAAAATAATATATATTTATATAAAATAAAATATATTTATTATTAATTATATTAATTTATTTTAAATATTATATCAATATTATTATATATAAAAATATATATATATACCAATAATAATTACTTATAATAATATTATCTATATTTATTTTATTTAATCATAATAAGATCCTTATATATTATTTAATTATAATTTATATAATTTTAAATTATATAATATAAATTATATAATTGTATAATTATATGCTAAATCAGAGGCACATCTCCAATCCAACATAACGTCTGAAGGAAGGAGCTGGAGAAGATATTTATGGTCATTAAAACGCTCTACAAAAACAAAATCCATTTTGATAACGAGAAGAAAGAAGACATATATTTTAAGCTGGGAGAACAGGTAATTGAGCTGGAGGTCGACCAGAAAATTTATTCAAATTATATATAGATTTTAACGAAGAGGCATCAAAGAAGAGTTGGCCACTCGAAAAGCAGCAGCTGGGAGACTTTTTCAGGCCATAAATAGAGGATTCCTCAGCAAGAGAGAGGTTGGTAAGAAAACGAAAATGGCTGTATACTGCTTCACCTATGTCCCAGTCTTGACATATGGATGCGAGTCATGGGCAATGACTACAACCCATAAAAGCCAGATCCAAACCTCAGAAGTGAGGTATCTGAGGAAAGTGGTTGAAGTAACAAGAAGAGACATGGTCCGCAACCAGACGATACGTCAAGGCCTAAAATCCCACCCCCTGCAGACCAAGTTAGAACAGTCCCAACTAAGATGGTTTTGGCCATGTCTAAATGAAAATGGGGAGAATTTATTTTTTATATAACGAAATTTAAATTAATTTTGAACCATTTATTTTTAGCCAAGGATCCAGACCCCGGAGGACGACCCAGAGTTGGGATTAAATACATTAGACAATCTTTGAAGGATTTAGACTGTGAATTCTAACGGAATATAAAATTTAAAAATCCACGCTACTGATTCTTTTCAATAAACTGGTAAGTAAACTAGTTTTCTTCTTTTTGTTTTGTTACTTGAAATACAAATAATAGTACACATATGTGCTACTGTATTTGCATCTAATTTTATTTCAAATTATTAGCTAACCTAAACGAAAATGCAAATTGGGTCCGAAACTCATGATCGGGTCCATGTTCCTGCAATACGGGTACGACCGAAAATGGCGGCCAAATTTTAGTTGACGTAACTCTTATAGAAGGATCTAGGGCACTAGTTTCCTGTCATATAACATGTGTACACGTCATATTACCCCCCCGGACAAGGTTGCCACTCAAGTTCTAGAGATAAACCCAGATTTTCTTCTTTAAAAAAAAAAAAACCCAGAAATACCCAGATTATTTTATGCCTCAAATACACGGGATAGACGATGCTTACACAATCTTTTAGTGCAACTTTAGCACAAATAAGCTGTGTGCTACCAATTTTTATTTATTTCTTCATTTTTATTTTATGTATTATTACCAAAAATTCACAATTATATTAAAATGATTTTATTAACACCCTAATATAGGAACTCTTGAAAAAGAGATATTTTATCAGTAACATACTTACAGTAGTTACATTAACAAAATGTTCCTCAAATCAAATATAAAATGTTAGTTGTAACTTGTTACTGTTGAAAATTGTCACTTGTCAGCGACCCGGCATCCATGTCGACAACTTCTCCTTCGTCAAGATCATATGCATTAATTGACAATGTGGAATCTTGATTGTGGAGTTCCAAAATCTTTGCATATCTCTGCCGACAACGTCCTTCACACACATCTTCAACCACGCTTTTACTAGGATTAAGCTTATGACAAACTCCAACTTTGGCAACTGCTTGCTTGGCTAGTATTCGATTGGAAATTGTTTCACACAAAAGCTTGTTGGTTTGTTTAGTTTTAACTAAGTTAACCTTCAAAAACACTCTTTTGACGTATGCTGAGGAGTGAGATAGTGCCATAAGCGTGCACATGAGGTCAGCCAAAACATCAAATTTCTTCTGGTTATTAGCTTCTGTTACTTGTTGCAGTCCAGCCAGAATGCTGGCGGATCCTCATCCACCAGATGTCCAAGATCTTTTTGGTATGATGCCAGTTCTCACCATTGATCAGACAGATGATCAAGGCTCTCTTCTTCCTCATTCGTCCTGAAAAGGACGTTGGTTCCGTTGTACCCATTTACAGCAAAACTGCGATATTTGTGCCTTTCGGCCCAACACATCCGACTTCAGCATGGCAAAAAAAAGTTCATATGATGTGGTTAAAAACAAGAATTAAATTTAAGTGGAATAAAAAATGTATAGCACATAATTTGTTACATTTAATTATAATATAAATATAATGTATAATGCTCAGTGCCCAGAATATACATACATTGTAAATGTCAATTGTCAAATATACCTAGATTAATGCAGATTTTGAAAAGAAATACCCAGATACCCAGACGGAAGCCCCCCCCCCACCCCCCCCCCCCCCCTAGAGATCTTAAAAAATACACAGCTGTGGCAACACTGCCCCCGGATGTTTAGTTTTTAATCTTATTTGCGAAAGAGCTCACTTCCTATTCTGATCTTTATTTGTGACGGGTGTGTTAACGTTTATTTTCTGTGCATTTTTCAAATCGAAATCAATCGGCATGGAACAAGCTGCCATTTTCTCTGAAATTTTCATTGATTCTGACTCCGAAGACGAGGAGTTTGTTGGTCTTACTAGCGCTGATATCGGTTCTCAGAATATGGGTGATGGGGACGACAGTAGTATGTCTAGCGTTGTTGACGACGATTTTGATGAAGTTGATATTCCCAGGGCTCCTTCTGCATACAACCACGACTGGCTCCGCAACTTTGACGAAGTTGTGGGACCTGTTTGCGTTGCCGATGACATCTCTGAGGTAGATGTATTCCGTCTGTTCATCACAGATGATGTTGTGAACACGTTAGTAACGGAAACTAATCGTTACGCCAGTCAGGTTAGGGAACAGAAAGGACAAAATGCGGGTGCCTCATCCCGTGTGACGTTGTGGACGAATGTCACTGCTGACGAGATGAGGGCGTTTGTTGCTTTGCTACTGATGATGGGTGTAACGAAAAGATCGTCATTTGATTTGTATTGGTCAAATGACTATTTCATTGAGATGCCAGGGTTCAAGAAAGTGATGAGCAGGGACAGGTTTCTGTCTATCTTATCATTTCTACACCTCGTGGACAATACAACTGCAGCACCACGAGGGCACCCTGACCACAGCAAAGCTTTCAAAATCAAATCGTTCGTCGACACTCTTCTCCCTCTATGGCAAAGCCATTACATACCCTCTAAAGAGCTTAGTGTTGATGAGAGTATGATAGCTTTCAAAGGTAGGACCAGCCTTATGCAGTACATGCCTAACAAACCCTCTAAGTGGGGTATGAAAGCCTGGGGCCTAGCTGACTCCAAGACGGGCTACCTCTGGAATTGGCAGCTCTACCTTGGGAAGGAAGACAATGTGGACCCTACTAGAGGGGTTGCTCACCGCGTTGTCACCTCCCTTGTTGCTCCCCTGTATGGGCATGGCCATGTTGTCTACATGGACAACTTTTTCTCTTCTCCTGCCCTGTTCATGGAGCTTGCGGATAATCAGACAGGAGCTTGCGGCACACTGCGGTCGAACTGTCTAGGGGTCCCCCAAGAAGTCAAGTTGGCGAAACCCAAAGCTGGTGACCCTCCCATCACTAAAAGAGATGGCATCATCCTCTATATATCATGGTTTGACAAGAGGCCAGTGAATGTTATGACAACTGCACACGATGCGCAGACCTTCAGGAAGGAGGTCAGATCCAAACATCATGCTGGCAATGTGCGGATCATTGACAAACCATGTGCTGTCCAAGCTTATTCTTGTCACATGGGAGGTATTGATCGTGTGGACAAACAGTTGACACACTACATGGTTCTGCACAGGAGCAGCAAGTGGTGGAAGAAAATTTTCTTCTACCTATTGGAAGTTTGCTTTGTCAATTCGCTTGTCCTGTGGAGGGCCAAGTATCCTGGTCGTGTCAAGGCGGAAACATTCCGTTTGCGCATTGCTCACGGGCTGCTTGATGGGTACCAGTCTAGGGTCTCACACCGCAGAGGAAGGCTATCCGACAATGCGCCAGCGAGATTGGTTATGGGGGAACACTACATCATTCCTAACCCTAAACATCTCGCTAACGGCAAGCGTTCCAAGCCAGACTGCGTCGTGTGTTCCAACAGGGAAAAGAAGCGCCACCAGACCCAGTTCGTGTGCCGCAGGTGTCTGGTACCTCTCTGTACATATCCCTGCTTTGAGCGTTACCACACCCTGATCAATTACAAGGCAGAATGCACTCCAGGGCTGCACCAGGAGTAGGTCAGTATTTTTTTTTCCCCTCCATTCCTCTTCTCCTATCATATCTAACATATACATCAACAAAACTTATATCATCAGATTCATCATTCATTTATTTCTATACATTCCAAAAAATAGAGCAATTGACCAAGAAACAAACTATAGACTTTTCAAGATATCCACTATTAAAAAGGGGGTGTTGTGAAAAAGAATGCAGCTGCAGGGCAAATTTTCAGAGTTTTAATGCAGTGTGCCCATATGTATACTGTCAAAAGCCTTTTCAAAATTAATGTACAGCTGTCTGCCATTCTGAGCACTGCTCTGTAATGTTCCTGAGAGTGAATATATGATCTGCACATCTTCTGTTCTTTCTAAAGCCCACTTGTTCTTTCCTCAGTTTATGGTCAACTGCTTTTGAAATTCTCTGGATGATTATCCTGCCTAGTATTTTGCTGGAAACTGAGAGGAGAGTAATTCCTCTCCAGTTGTTGCAGTCTGCAAGGTCGTCCTTCTTGGGCAATTTGACAATTATTCCTTTACTCCACTCTTGGTGTTGTTTCAGTTTCCCAGACTTGTGCAAATAGTGGTTCTAATAGTTCTGCTGTTAGTTCATGGTCAGCCTTGAATAACTCGGCATTTAGATTGTCGTGACCAGGCGCTTTTCCATTTTTTAACTTTTTGATAGCTGTGATGATTTCTTCTTTTTGTGGGATGTCTGTATTTACGTGAGTCTCTGGTGGTTTCTTATTCAGTGTTTCTCTGAAGTGCTCTTCCCATCTTGTTTCCTGTGCTGTGGTGATGAGATTTCCGTGCTTGTCTCTTACTAACGTTATGCTGTTTGCACCTCGTTTCCACTGATAGGTTTAGTTATTTTATAAACTGCTTTGTTCATTTCTCAGTGCTGCCTGTCTTACAAGGTCATCCAGAAATGTCCTTTTGTTAGAACGGGTTTGACGTTTTACTTCCTTGTCCAGCTGACTGTACTGTTCACCATATATTGCCTTTAACCTGGGAGACTTAGCTTCTGTTTTCTTTCTTTTCATTTCCTTTCTCTTCGCTATGGTGTTTAGCGATCCTGGTGTTATCCAGTCTTGGCTCTTTCTTTCCTGGAATCCCAAGCATGACTTGCTGCTTTCCGTGTATATTGTTGAGATGGTGTTGAATTTCTGGTCGACATCATCAGTCTGTTCTTTCCTGGCTTTTGGTAATCTGATATCGTCTCTTTACGTCAACCACGAAAGCTTTTCTGGTGAGGGGGTCCTTAAGTTTCGTGATGTTATATCTTTTCTGTTTGACTGCAACTGGTCGAGCAGCTCTGAGTTTTACCTTCAGTCTTGCTACTGTTAGGTGATCACTTCCCACATCTGCGCCTCTTCTTACTTTCACGTCTTGTAATGCATGTCTCCATCTGCCATTGATCATTATGTGATTATCTGGTTTCTGTCTCGTCCGTTTGGTGATTCCCATGTTAACTTGTGCACTTCTTTGTGTGGGAAAAGTGTTCCTCCAATGACCAGGTTGTTAATACTGCAGAAGCTTATTAACTTGTCCCCATTCTCATTTACTGTTCCACTGCCGCATTTCCCCATTACTCTTTCGTTATAATTATTGTGTGTTCCAACTTTCGCATTTAGGTCTCCCATTACTATAATATCGTAGCTGGGTGCAGTTTCTATTTCCTTTTGTACCTGTTGATAGAACTCGTCCTTGATCTCTTCATCGCTGTCGTTTGTTGGTGCATAGCATTGTATAATTGTGGTGTTGGTGAATCTCCCTCTCAGTCTTGCTCTTATCAGTCTGTTGTTGATGGGATTCCATTCCAGTAAAGACCTTTCCATTCCTTTCTTCAGGATAATGGCTACACCTTCGCTGTGCTGACCATCCTCTCTACCAGAATAAAGTACTGTTTCCCCTGTATCTGTTTTTATTCTCCCTGTCCATCTGCTCTCGCTTATTCCCAGGATATGTAATTTGTCTCAGCTTTCCTGCCTCATTCATAGTCCTGACGTTCCAAAAACCAATTCTGGTTTCGTGTTTTGCGGTCAGGGCATCCGTTTTCATGCCAATGGCTTCTTTTCGGCTTCCACCACTGTCAGTCATACGAGCCTGAGACTCCGGATGTCCGTCCCGCATCAAAGTTTTTTCATCTGTTGCTGTTTCCGTAACTTGCAACTTTTTACATAGACAGGGGTGTCGGCCCTGTGCTAAAACCCCTATCCTGGAGGACCAGGGTACCAGCTTTTGTCTGACCCCTACCCACGCAGACCAGTCCAGCTTGGTTGAACCTACCAGAAAGTAAATCTCCCACTGGCATAGCTCTGGGGATTGTCAAGGTACACAAGCTACCATACCGCTACAAGGTATAGGTACCATTGATGGCAGAATGTGGACAGTAATAGCATAAAATTGGAACTATAATTACAAATTAAGGTTGATGTGTGAAAAACAAATAATATCACCACTTTATAGCACATATGTGTCTTGATCATTTATTGGTGCATAACTTACTCTTCAGAGTTCTAGGATGTTTGATTAAGTTGAGAATATGAATGTTCACATATACATCTGGTCAAGAAGGATAACTAAGCCAGCAATTCATTCATTAAGAAATTAAGAGTTTCCCGTTTTTTTAAGTAAAAAATGGAAAACAGTAGTGTAATTGTTAAGGATTGTTGCATGGGTTGCGAGCATTTTGGTTTGAACTTGATTCAGATGGTCGCACCATGCAACACCTCATTAGACCAAATAATAATGTTCGCGTACATCGTTGTATGACGCGTAAGACCTAGTAACCATAAAGTCGAGTTTTGGGCTTGGGCTCCTATGGCAGTGTTCATGGAATATGTGGCATAGCCACTATGGCAGTATTAATGCCACATATTCCATGAAATGTTTTGTTGTCGAGAATACATTAATGAACGATGAATTATTATTAAAAATGTTGAGTCGTCAGAACGAGACTTGTTCACTGAAGTCTTCTGCAAGTTTCAGTTATGTTATATGACTATTGACCGTTAACCTTTCAAGGTTGGTTCAAGAATACAACACTCTGTCAAGCCACTAATAATTGAAATAATAAAGCACTAACAGTCAATATGTATAAAAAAAAGTTTAATAAAAGAAACGCTCATACTCAACTATAAAAATAACAAAGATGAATCCAAGGTTGCAGCAGAAAGATACTCCGTGCAAGACAGATCAAATGAATTTATAAGGCGTGAAGTGAAACATAATATTAGCCCAACAATCTAAGACGAAAGTCTGCAACAGTAATGTAAACTGGATTTAATTAACTCCCAGTTTAACTGACAGACCATGTTACTAGATTTGACTTATTCTTTGGTGGTGCTGATAAAGTCAGTCATCGCCTTCTTATATATTAAATCTTAAGTCAAGCTTTGAGCTTAGAAAATCTTAGAACTTGATGAATTTGAAAAACCTAATAATATTCCTTGAAGTGTATCTATTATATCTACTAAAGCCAGCCAAAAACTGCTTACAGTGTGCACACATTTCATTTTTAAGAAATAGGATTACAGAATAATTTATTATCGTTTACCTTAACAGGATTGCTGATTGACTAATCACTGTCTGAATTGTGAAAATCATTAATTGACTAAAGTAACTGGAGTAAGGATTGACTCATTTGCTGCAGTGGTGTACAGATGGTTTTTAGCACCCTGGGCGAGCCAGGAAAAATGCACCCCGGTTACCGCCAGAAAAAAATTCACATTCATTTTGTAGACAAATTAAAGGAAGTTTAAAGGATTAAATCAAGCACTGTCATGAATTTAGAACAGCAGTAGGAATTATTGGGAAGATATGATTGTTAAGAATTAATTAATCACAAAAGAAATAAACTGCTCTTTTTAATAAGCTTTTTATTAACAGTAAAAACATTACACAGCAGATATATATTTTTCTACTTCAGATTGTTCTTTCTCGCATTCATTTCTGCAAGTTGATCAATTCTGTGATCAAAATCAATGTTCTCAAGAGTTTATTTTTGTAATACTAAGAAGTGCCAGATTACTCAGATGTTCATGTACTATAGTAGCTCATAAATACGAAAGTTAGCTTTAGTTTACTAAAAGATCGCTCACAACTGGCTACTGAAGTAGAAGTCAGAGTGTGTTTATAGGACACAAATGTTCGCAGAAAAACGATTTGACTTTTTGGTGCCCCTCTCCTACAACCCCCGGAGCAGCCACCCCCCTCACTATGCCACGGATTTGCTGATTGAATATGAATTCAACAGAATTAGTTAATTGGCTTATTTACTAGTTTAGCCAGGATGGCTGACTTGTTTACTAATTAAAATCATTTGTTTGATTTGCTGACTAAAATAAAAAAATAACTGTTAGACACAAATATTGGAGTTAACACATGGACTCCATATTCTTTAGTTTGCTGGGCTGACATAAACTACATTTTTAATACTTGTTTTGATCTAGACATAAGCTTGATTATTGGCGAGATCAATTCAACTGGATTGATTTGGGCTCCTCTAGTCTGCTGCTCACTGTGGTACCACTGAGATTTACACACTGCCAAGAACAGTGGCATGTCTTTTCTGTGGGATATTTGTTGTGGACTCTCAGGATTTTCAAATATGCAGCTGTTTTCAGGTTTGTTAAAGTCATATTCATTCCTTCATTCATTACCTTTCAGCTCTCACAAGGAGAATAGGCCTTCAACAAACTTATTTCAAGTCCTATGTCATTAGCTCAAGGTCTTTCATATATTTTTCATTTCTGTCTCCAGCTCTCTTCTATGTGTAATGTTTGGTCTCCCTTGACTTCTCTAACCCTGGGGATTCCAGAGGTATTTTGCTGTATGATAACCTTTCACTGCTGTCATCATCAGCACCACTGCCGTCATTACAAGTCAATGTTATCTTAGCTGTTGACATATTGCAACTGTCATTATAATTACTTTTTTTTTAACATAGCTTTATGTTTTTCTTTCCTTTTGTTCCAGCTAGAATTTTTACACTTGTGAGACGTGTGTTGCTTTGATTATTATTATGATTCTTCAGGATTTCTTTTACATTGTCAAACTACTTGCCTCTCAGGTGTCACCTCAACCAGTAGCCAGATTTGTTGCTGCTAAAGGCCAAACAATATATTTACTGTTGCTGTACATGTTACAATCATTATGATCATTGCAGTCATTATTATCATCCTGAGTTGCTATCATCAATGCATCCTTGTTGTCATCATTGCTGTTCTTATCATAATTGCAGTAATTATGATTATTACTATTGATTATTATTTATATTATTTGTACTAATTATGTTATATATATATATATATATATATTAGGCCTGCACAAGTATCCAATTCATATTCAATTCGGTGCTGAATATTGCCTTCAATGAACTATTCGTATTCAGCCGAATAGTGCACTGCCGTCAAATCCGAATAGTGAATTTAGGCTAACCTGCAGCGTGATAATTTTAGATCCAGAAAGTAGGGTGACTTTCCGTTTCCATTGCTCATGCTACTAACAACACACCATGCCTTGCGATCAGTACTTTAGCGTGTAGCAGGTTGCATCAGCTGAGTAGGCAGTGGGTAGGCACCAGCCGGTTAAAATCAGATGTGTAAATATCAATGTCTGCGTTAGTCCTCGCATTGTGACTGTTGTATTGGTTTAAATCGTGCCTTGTTGTTTTTTTATACTTTATAGTGACTGTTCAAGTTTGAGAAATACGATTTATTATTCATTAGCAACGATCATCGTTATGGAAAAGCATAGTCCAATTTGGAAATTTTTCAGTGTGTGTGAGGAGGATAATAGCAAAGCAGTGTGTTTGCTGTGCAAAACGGTTATATCACACGGTGGTGTAACATCCAAAACATATTCAGCATCTCCACTCAACAATCACCTGTCATTTAAACACCCAGAGGAATACAAACAAGTTTTGTCTCAAAGGTCAATGACAAATGAAAAATCAACAGCTGGAATTAGATCGCCAGTTCAAGCGAAAACCCAGATGATGCTAACTGAGATGGCGGTCAGAAAAAAGTCGTGGGCAATAGACAATGCAGAGGCAACGAAAGTACATCAAGCCATCAGCAAAATGATGGCACTAGACATTGTCATATTCTATCGTGGAAGATGTCGGTTTCAGGTCTCTGGTTGGTGTGTTGGAGCCGAGATACACAATGCCAAGCAGGAAATTTTTTACTGGCATAATAATTCCTAACATATACAGCTCTATTAGGGCTAATATCCAGTCACATATTGATAAAGTGAAATCCATCTGTCTGACAACAGATACCTGGACAGCTCAACATACCACAGATTCTTTCCTTAGCCTTACAGCGCACTGGATTAATGAGTTTCAAGCGAAAAATGACAGTCCTTTATTGTGAGCAATTCAAGGAAAGCACACAGGATTGCATTTGGCTGAAGCACTGACACACATGTTGACCGAATGGAAAATTGATTGCAACAAAGTGCATGTTGTATTGCGTGATAATTGCGCAAATATGGTGAAGGCCACAAAAGAAGCAAACTTGACAAATGTTAGCTGCTTATCTCATACATTACAGCTTGTTATTCACGATGCCATTCTATGTCAGTAGAAGAACTTATAACATCTGCCCGCAGAATTGTTGGGCACTTTAAACATTCTTCTGCAGCAACTGGTCGCCTTCAAGAAATACAAAAAGAACTCGGATTGCATCAGCTATTTCAAGATGTTGTGACTCGTTGGAATTCAATAGTTTACATGTTACATCGTCTTGCAGAACAGAAACATGGAATCTCATTGTTCAGCAAAGAAGTCGGTGATCATGACAGCAAAAGCCTGAATTTGACAACAAATCAGTGGAATCTGGTGCCTCGCTTTGTGACATTACTGAAGCCATTTGAGCAACTGACTCGTGAAATCAGCAGCGCAAATGCATGTTTGTTAGTGGTCTTGCCAGCCATTCAAGCTATCTTTCTGTATCTGGAGAAAGACATATGTGATGATGGAATCAAGAAGACAATCACAGAAATTATATCAGCATTGAAACACAGGCTTTCTGATCTGTTTGATAATGAACTCTTTGTTGTTTCTGCAGGGTTAGATCCCCGTTTTAAACTTAACTTCTTAAACTGAAGTATAGAAAATTAAAGGCAGGGCGAAAATATTAGTGGCTGTAACATTATGTCAATCTCAGGACGTCAACACAACTTTGAGTTCCCAACATTCGCTCACTATTTGTATTTGGCCGAATAGTTCTTCTTCTTCCTCGTTCGTCCTGAAAAGGACGTTGGTTGCGTTGTGTCTGTTTACGCCGGAGCTGTGATATTTGCACCTTTAGGTCGACACATCCGACTTCAGCACTGCATTTTTTGGGACCGGGTTTGCCTTCCCTGTGCGATCCCTACTCTCTCAGCCAGACTGCAGTGATGCAGCCTGTTTCCAGGACCACCACGTGGAGGTGGAGTAGGGTCTTGGTCAGCTCTGGTTCGCTGACCCTGATGCAAGCAGTCAAGCTATGGGTCGCTGACTGCATTCTCTATTGCTGCATCTTTGGGTCCCAGCCGAATAGTTCAAGGCCTGTATTTGCATTCGGCCGAATATTAAAAACCATTATTCGATGCAGCCCTAATATATATATATATATATATATATATATATATATATATATATATATATATATATATATATATATATATATATATATATATATATATATATATATATATATATATATATATATATATATATATATATATATATGTTATATATATATGTATATATATATATGTTATATATATATATGTAATATATATATGTAATATATATATATGTAATATATATATATATATATTACATATATATATGTAATATATATATGTAATATATATGTAATATATATATATATGTAATATATATATGTAATATATATATGTAATATATATATGTAATATATATATGTAATATATATATGTAATATATATGTGTAATATATATGTGTAATATATATGTGTAATATATATGTGTATGTAATATATATATGTGTAATATATATATGTGTATGTAATATATATATGTGTATGTAATATATATATGTATATGTAATATATATATGTATATGTAATATATATATGTATATGTAATATATATATGTATATGTAATATATATATATGTATATGTAATATATATATGTATATGTAATATATATATGTGTCTCCTACATTTACTAATCATCAATATATATTAAATCCCAGCTTTTTTTGTCACTAACGCTATGTAACTTTGGTTGAAAGTTAGATATTAATTGTATTGTTTCCCTTATATGTACTCTCCCGAAAATAGTAACACTCGACAAAGAAAAGTGCGCAAATGACGGTGTGCAAAAAAATATTTATAGAACTGTGGTGATGCAAGTGGTTTTTTAAAAATACTTTTGAATAAGTAAAATTGCCATTAGGTATTGGTGCTTTTGAATTTAATTCCCATCTTATGACGAGCTTTTACACTAGTTTATGAATAAAAGTACTCCAATACACTTAGAAAACATTGTTCAATAAGTTTAAAAAAAAAACCATCAAACACTGCTTACAATGCATTAGCCTTTACACATTCACCTAGTCAGCCTCAGCTCATGTGCAGCAATTACATATTCTCTACTGCAGAAACTATATGAATTACTAGTGTTTATGGTGATTTGAGTTTTTAGTGTAACAGTGCACTCTCTGCGGCAGTGTCATGGAGACTGAATTAAATTATTATTCTTCATGATGATTCAAGTTTTCAGCATAACAGTGCATTTACTTGTGACAGTTTAATGTCTAAAACTGGAATATTACTGGATTTATTTTATTGTTTCATTCATCCAGAATTAAAATCCTCAAACTATATTGAACCAATGAACCAACTGATTCATGAACAGTTTAAAATAATCAAATATTGTTATTAACTGATTTTTTACAACTGATTCATGAACAGTTTAAAATAATCAAATATTGTTATTAACTGATTTTTTCAACCGAAGGTACAGAGATTTTTACTTACTTATTTTGTTGTGATTTTCAGACAGACCGGAGCATATGCTCAAATCTTATGGAGAGTTGTATCTCATGATTTCCTTCAGTTTACTGTTGTGTTTTTGGTGATATTGCTTGCGTTCAGTGGGTCATTTGTTTTGGCTTTACGAGGAGAAGATTCACTTGGCATACACACTGAAACAGAGTAAGGCTTATATTTTTTTAAAATTTATTAAATGTGTATTATTAATTATGTTGCCTGTTTTGTGTGTTACTTCTCTGTAGCAAGCAGACAGCATCACACGAAGCTGATCCTTTTTTAAAATTTATGAAGAAAGATGTCCTGTCCAGCCCCGATGGATAATAATAATAACCCTTTCAGTCATAACTGACTATGGGAATGCGCTCCTGAGGTGACAGCTCCAGCTGCTTTTTTTCCTTTCAACATTTTCTCCTCTCTTCTGCCTGCCGTGAGAGCTTTTCGCCCAATCTGAGGTAGCGCAGTAGAGAGCACCGCCACTTGCTGCAATCGACAGCTTCATCCTCCCAGGTTGCTGGATTTATGTTCAGTGCCCTCATGTCTCTTGCACACTTCTATGACCCTCAGCTGCGGTCACCCTGCTGCTCTTTTGCCATCTGTTGAAGATATCTTTCAGGATGCAACCATCTTCCGGTCAGTGGACATGGCCAAGCTAGCTTAGTCTGTGCAGTCTATGCCATGTATGCACTTTGGAGGCCAGCATGTGACAACACCTCAATATTTGTCACTTTGTCCTTCCAAGAAATACTAAGGATGTGGTGTAGACACTGTAGATGGAAGGTATTGAGGCTATAGTAAGGATAGGGTAAATGGAGAATGAAATCTGGTAGTATGTGGGTTTGTATTTACTTAAACTCTTAGTTTGACATTAGTAATATGAACTAGTAGATCTTTATTAGACTTTGTATTCTTATTATAACTCTCACCATTTAGCCATTGGTATTTTTTTGCAAAAAAAAAAGTATTTCTTTTCTATTTTGTTTCAGGTCATTCTGGAGTGTTCTGTTTACTGGAGTTCGTATATTGATAGAAGGACAGCCAGTGGTTGAATATACAGGTGCAGATGGTTACAAGTGCGTTCTGTTTATATTAGTTGTTGTTAAATATTAATTTATAATAGTTGTCATATTTTTCTCCTGTATTTTTTTCCTTCATTCCATAACCTAGGTTTTCTGTTGAACACTATTATTAGTTTTCCCATTTATCTGCCATACACAAGTATGTACCTCTACAAAGTTCTTCAAATTTTTTTTTAGTAATGGTAAATTACACTGTATATCAAGCACTTTCACTACACTGAAGGTTCGCAGATATTTGCAAAAAAGATTTACAATACTTACTTAATTGAAAAATATTTATAATAAACTCCAAATCTATGCCATGTACTATTGCATCAATGTTGCCATTATATCTCATTTCTTTGTGTGAAAAATCTTTTTTCATTCACGCAACACAGATTGACGCAAAGGTTTTAATATTATAATGGAATGTATACAATCAATTTTTAAAACTTAAATTAAATTTTAAAAAAAGGTGGGGATACGCCATACCCCCGAAAAAAAAGCACTGCTTTTACCTTTGTAATGTGTCCACAATTTTTGTCTAGTTTGGGTCCCGTTTGTGAGTTTTCTGATCAGTCCTAGTTTTTACGGGACCTCTTTGTATACATGGTTCTTTTCCATACATTTCACACTATTCCTCTGATTACCCATATCTCAGTGGTCTCAATTATTTTGTCAAATTTATTATTCAGCATTAATTTGTCTGCACAGTAGAAGTTAAAGCAAAATGACTGCCAGGGATAGCAGATTATAAGCGCTTAGAATAACCAATAGAATGGGTCTTTCTAGTCACGACAATAACAGAACAGAAATATTCATAACTATATACGTTTGGTAATTTCTACTTTCCTTTCAATCACTTTGCTGTATCTTTTACAATGCATGCATGCCTTTGGTTTCTCAATTTCATTCTACAGAGAAACTAATAGTATTTTTGTCCAAAAGCTACAAGAATTTAAATCCATAGCAAATACTGCCGTAGGAGCGTTTGAGACTTTACCTTTATTAGGTCTCAGCTTAAGAGGTTCCCTTTCTCACTGCCTTTGCCATCCATAACTCAAGAGCACAGTAAAGTACCTATTTTTACAGCTGGGTGGACTGGAACCATAAGCAATCTGGTTCCAAACCCAGTCCCTTTGCCATGAGAAGCCAATGCCTCACAACTCTGATGCTTAAGTAGTTAAAAGCTATTAATAAAGAGGCTAGGATAGTCTGGCGCTCTCTCTTCCAAAACCTCTACACCTCACGGTAGAAGGGGAATGACTAAGTAAGTAATAAAGAGGCAGCAATGAGCAGATATCTAATAACTTAATACTAGAAAGTACTTTGTGCTTTTTTAATTTCTTATTTTTATATTTTGTTATTTACTTATTTATTTGTTAGTTTATAGCTACCATTTAAAATTAACCTCCAGTAACAAAGCAGGCTGTGTTTTAAATTGCTGACTTTGGAATCTGTTATTCCCACATTGAATGGTATTAACAAAGTACACATTGTTTCATTTTCAGTTTCCCTAGATCAAGATTTAAAAGCATAGTTATTGTTTTTAAAAAAATAGCATCTGGGTTCTCTTTATTTAACTGTTCATGGAAAATTCATTTTGTTTTAAAGCAATAAGAAGTCTGTCATATTTTGTTTCAGAGCCATGAGCTGCCTAATCATGGTGGTGTTTCTAGTTGTTTGTTGTGTGGTACTTTTAAACATATTGATTGCCCAACTGTCTGACACATACCAAAATGTTCAGAAAGATGCTCAAAGAGGTCTAGAGATGAACAGGGCCTGGATTATCACGAGAGTGGAACTAAACTCGCTGTTCAATGGGAAAGGATACAGGGTTTCTAAATATCTGGAGGTAATTTCCTTAAACTTGTTCATGTTGTTTGTTGATGTTTTTGTGTTTTAAAGTTTTCGCAGAATGACATAGCCGGGTCCCATGCCCAACCCTCATTAGTCATTTCTTGTGTCATGCATGGTAGGTTACAGTGTTAGTATTCTTTGACCATCGTTCAGGCCCTGATAACACATGGGTGGAAGCTTAGATATGGAGTACGAGGGCTGTCCGGAAAAGAATCGGCCATAATTAATATTAGAAAAACCGTTTGCGCGACATCGATGTAACTTGGCAGCCAAATAGAGTGGCCTGTTATGCACATACGTGTGCAATGTTGACGTTGCTGCACCAGTCAGTGCGACCGTTCAAAGCCATCTAGTGAGCACATGCACTGTGTGGTCGTCGCATTCAAAATGGCTGAACGAGTAGAGCAAAGAATCTGCATCAAATTTTGCGTCAGCATTCCTCCACGGAAACTATTATGATGATTCAGAAGGCTTTTGGAGACGATGCAATGAGTGCTACACAAATAAAGGTGTGGCACAAACGCTTCAAAGATGGTCGAGAATCTGTTGAATGTGATCCCATTTCTGGAAGGCCTGCAACAAGCAGGACACCGGAAAATGTTGAACGTGTACGGGCTGCAATCAACAAAGATCGGCGACTGACAGTGCGAGAACTAGAAAAAGATCTGGGAATTCCAAAAACTATTGTGTCCGAGATTCTGACCCAGGATCTGGGTATGAGACGTGTCGTGGCAAAATTCGTTCCGCGAATTCTGCTACCAGAGCAGAAGGAACTTCGTGCCACAGTTGCTAATGATTTGCTTTAAACCGCAACCAATAACCCAGATTTCATGAAGAAAGTCATAACCGGAGATGAATCGTGGATCTACTGCTATGATCCGGAAACGAAGGCTCAGTCATCTCGGTGGAAGTCGCCTAGTTCTCCACGCCCGAAGCAAACAATAAGGAGTACTACCTCAAAGTTCTCCGTCGGTTGAGAAATGCAGTACGACGAAAACGACCACAGTTGTGGGCAACTGGCGATTTGGCGTCTTCATCACGACAACGCGCCCGCCCATGCATCACATCTAGTGTAAAGTTTTTTGTTGAAATATAACATCAACCAGGTAACTCATCCCCCCCCTATAGCCCAGACTTGGTACCCTGCAACTTTTGGCTTTTTCCAAAATTGAAATCATGTTTGAAAGGTAGAAAATTTCAGACCGTCGATGAGATTAAGGAAAATACGACGACGCAACTGATGGCGCTTCCAAAAAAAGCCTTCGCAGAGTGTTTTAAAAAGTGGAAGAAACGCTGGGAGCACTGTGTGATGTCCCAAGGAGCCTACTTTGAAGGGGACAGAGCCATCATTGTGCTATGTAAAATGTTTATTGATTTATATTACATGGCCGGTTCTTTTCCGGACAGCCCTCGTATCCTCATTTTTCAGGTCACATATTGAAGCTTTCATTGTCCCGTGTTGCAAACATGAAAAACAAAATAATCCTAGTTGCCCCATTTAAATACAGTTTATATGTAGTTTTTAAAACCTCTATTTTCTATAAATTTATATTTGCAGTTTCACAAGATGTCCACAGTATTTTGTTCCCCTTTT
This sequence comes from Oreohelix idahoensis, assembly GCA_024509875.1. Classification (NCBI taxonomy): domain Eukaryota; kingdom Metazoa; phylum Mollusca; class Gastropoda; order Stylommatophora; family Oreohelicidae; genus Oreohelix; species Oreohelix idahoensis. The sequence continues at coordinate 121,609 of JAMPIV010004018.1, forward strand.
ATTATTTCCTGGATTTAACATTATATTTATTATAATTGTCAGTGTTATTTCATAATATTCTGTGCATTCTAGCAGATTTCTAGCACTTTCTAGTTGTTCCTTTTCCTTGTGCCATTGAGCATCATATGAAGGTGAACTTTACATTTTTGTGCAAGATGTGTTCCTTTGTTTGTCACTGTTTCCAAAAAAATGTTGCTAATGCTGTTCTGCCTATGTGGTGTATTCGTGCCTTGAAGCCAGATTTTTTTGTTTTGGAAGGCTAGAGATGGTAGCTGATTTGGCTGCATTATAATGAATAATCCAGATCATTTTATGTTGTGCCTCTGTAGGTGTTAATGCATGGTTTGTTTCCAATAACTTCCTGCTTTATTCAGTTATCATTCTGTTACATATTGCAACAATTACAAATTATTTCAGGTATCTCATCTTATATTTTGGGATCAAGTTGTCATGTATTTTCTTTATTGACCGTGTTTGATACTGATAGGAAAGAGTTGATATGAACAGCAGCTTATCAGTAGTCAATGAAGCTCACATCTTGACATCCATAAATAAAGTATACTTTAGCAATGGTGTCAGTATAGTTTCTGTGGGTCTCAGGGGAGACAAAGAAAAGATAGGACTACTGTTTCCTTAGGCATGTCATAGAAGGTAACTAATATGAAACTATACATGGGGCTGACAATCTCATCAAGTAAAATTAATTGCTACAGAAACCACAGCTTCAAGAGCACAATGGCTTTGACACAGGTTTCCTGCAAGTAGGCCAAATATACCAGTCACTACATGCTCAGTAAGGAGTGAAAAAGGAAATGAATTAATAAAATCAGATGGCAAGCCACCTGATTTTCCTTATCATTACATTTCCATTTCTTATTACAATGTCATAAACCATCACATAAGGAGGTATAAAATTACAGGATTAGTTTTTACATCTTGTTATTAACTGGTATTTACTACAGCTCAGCAACATTTATTACCCAGCAAAAAAGTGGACATTTATTAAGTCAGGTCATAAACAATTATAACTTAGTGATAGGTTCATGTAAGTTAAAGTTCTTCAGTAATCACACAGGAACAGTTAATAGTTCATTAGGATGATGGGTATTGTTTCCCAGCAACTAGCTTTCAAATGCCTGGCGCCAAAGATGATATTTAAGTCGCACAGCTATTTCCGCATTAAGCCTGCTCCTATATTTATTTTTCATATGTGGCAGTTGAATTTGTTGGTGTTTTTTGGCAAATTTTATGTTTAATATATTGTAAAATATTTTTTAAATACATTGTGGACCTCCTTGGTCCTTGTCACAGCCCTCTGGAGGTCCACAGGTTGGGAACCACTGCCAGAAACCCTTCTAATATAAAAAAAAAGCTGTTTACAGTTATCCGTGACCTGTCAAACATGGTAATACCATGTCTATTACAGATGGAAGAGCTGAACAATCCAATAAATGTACTAGAGAAGTGGGAGTCTCCTCTCCTAAATGAGATCAGCAAAGATGTCCAGGACATGAAAGAGTATCTAAAATCTACAGAAATGAACATGCTCACAGTCATGAACAGGTTGAGCAGACAGGAGTTTACATTGAAGTGTTTACAGTAAGTCTCCTTTATCATGTTGAGTATTGTCATTGTTTCATCATCATCGCATCTCAGAAAGTGAAAAGTCCTTTAGCTAGGAATCATTGAAGCGTTTACAATCAGAACTTTAACATTCAGTAGTAAATAGTTAAATAATTAATTCTATCCATATACGAACTGTAACCAAATAAAGTGACATAACACTTGCTGAAGATCATGATGGAAGGAAGAGTTGAAAGCACATGTGCAAGAGGAAGACTGCACTGTAAGTGGGTAGATAACATCAGAGATGGGCAGGAAAGAGAATATCACAGTGTACTATCAAGACAAGAGACATAAAACAGATCTGTTGCAGCTGACTTTCGATATGAAGATGGCAGCTGATGTGATGGACATCGTGATAAGAAACTACATATAGAGCTTAACAACAAGAGATATTCCATCATTAACAGATTTTTCTCTCCCCCCCCCCCCCCCCCCCCCCCCCCCCCCTCACCTTGTAAATAAGAAATTTAAATTGAGCGTCCTAGATAACAGAGTATGAAAGAGAAAACTGTTGGAACCATGCTTAGAATACATGAAAATAAAAACTTGTTTGTGTTTTTATTGCACTGTTGCTGTGCAGTGTAGTGAAGAGCTGGTTTGCATACTAGCGTTAAATGTGTCACACTGGCTGCTGTGAGCCATGTTGTTGAAGGATTTCTGTAATATTGTCTATCCATCTGCTATTTGGTCTTCCTCATCTTCTGTTGTTGTAGGAGTGTAGTGGTAATTTATCAGGCTCCATTATCATGAGATGGCCAGAACACTTCATTTTCTTTCTGTCTATATACTTGATGCAGGATGTAGTAAATTTATCAATAAAAATGTTCTGTTCAACCTCTGATGAGTTATAGGTAGGTTATATATTGTCTCTAATTCCAGATAATGTGTTCAGTTACCAGTACGCAAATGTGGCATCATACTTTCTGTCCAATAACTGTAAATAGAAGAAATGAAAATTTCCAAATTGTGTGTGTATGCATGTATGTTTTTTCTGTATCCTAAAATGTTGTCTCTTCATGGGGAATGTAAAGCCTTCATGTTAAAAAAAAAGAAGATAACAATTATCTGAACCAAGGGGAGCCGCGCTAGCGTAGTGGTTACCACACTGCGCGGGTGACCCAGGATCAAACCCAGTCGAGGACATTTGAAGATTTTTCGTCGACCGGGATTTGGACTGGATTAACTCGAGACCTAGCGAGAACATTTGAAAGAGTGTCGTCGACCAGGGACTGGCAGCTCCTGAGCCGACCCGCTCTAATGGGTACCTCCGAAATCGGCGAGTATCTGCCTGAATGGCGAGGGACACCTGTCTTTGTGCAAGAAAAAAGGGATACTCAAGTAAAATCAGTCTCAGGTTAGACATACTAACCTGAGATTTCGCCTCAATTAACAGCGGGTGTATGAAGAAAAGAAAAAAATCTGAACCAAGTTACTAGACAGCCAAACCAATCAGTGGCATTAGCCTTCTTTTTTTCAACAAACTGTCAACCAAATTTAAATACAACAAGAGTATGTTGTGCTGGTGAAGTTCCATGAGGTCTCTGAAGAAACAGGGACACTGCTCCCTCAGGTATGTCATACCTAATGTGCATACATGCCACACTTTGGAAATGAAAAACCTGTACAAACAAAAACCATACAAAAGCCAAAAAAACCATACAAACACCGAAAAAAGTGTCAAAAGAATTAATTCATGTAAAAATATATTCAATTAGATGGTTCTGCACCATCATAGTGACATGCGACCTTTGCCTTTTTAAGCATGAATCCACTTGCTTTAAAACCCAACCAACAAGAGTAAGAATTTATTTTGCATCATAGAAATTATGTGACTATCATCATTTAATCTATTTCTGCAGTCCGTGTATGTCTTTTTCATCATAGAGAAAGACCTCTCACAGTCAGCATTGCTGTGAGGCAATGTCAATAAGCGTTTCACCATGACTGCCAGACTTGGAAATCTTGTTTGACCAGTGCAAGTTTTCAGGCTGATTACGTCAAGCCAGTAGCTAGAAAAGCTTTTTTGTCCAGCGTCCAAGCTTGAAATACATTCATCAGACAGTAATCTTCAAATTCATCCTTTAACACCTCTTGGTCTAAATGTGGTGCAAAAGTGTTTGCCAGCTTACAGATTGCTGTATACTGAACTGTGTTGTTAAAGACTGGATCAAGAATTTTGATATCCTTAAGGACTTCATTCTCAAATGGAAATTTATCCAACAACTTTTTCACAACAGCAACATAAAAGTTCCTCACATCTCTGAAAAATAAATTTCTCAATTGAGAACTTGTATCTTCTTCTTCTTCTTGCGATCGCATCTTTGATGATTACACCGTCAGACGAGTTCTCATGATGAATTCGACTGTTGTTTGAAGTTCCTCTTTAACTCCATATAGCTTTGAGTTTAGTGTTGAGTCATTCGGCCAGTATATCTTTCTTAACTGGTCATACAGAGGACAGTCCTGTAGAACTTGTATCTAACTCTTCCAGTAATGTCCTGTTGGACAGACCAACAGCAAGTGTATGGTCATCATGCTGCAGATCACGTTCAGCATACTTTAACAATCTTAGATCTTTCACCTCTTTTACATATTTCAGCTCTACAAATTTGACAATAGACTGTCCATTTCATCCATCATACCACCTATTTGTGACTCGCTTGTCTGAAACAATTTGTTAAATTCAGTCAACAGAGGTTGCACAAATTAGAGAAAACGTAGTCATCTGGGTCAGTGATGATTTCAGTAACTGATGAATGTTTTTGACTCGTCATGGCTCTCAAAGTATGAAGACAGCAGAATATTGATTTAAAATTCTGTCTACTACTTTCTGCAAAGAAAGCCAGCGAGTCTGGCAGTGCTTTAGTATGTCTAGTGCATCCACTCCTGTAAAGAGTTGAAACTCTAGGATTTTTTCCGTTTTGAGCTATGCTCAAAATGATAGTAGATATCTATCAAAAGGTCATCCACAGGAACAGTCAGCTGCTTTATACCCTCCTTGGCACAAAGATTTGCAAGGTGGAAAATACACCCTATACTAAACACATCAGGGTTCTTGCTCTTGATTTGCGTTAGTACAGAGTTTGATTTGCCAATCATTACATTGCAATTGTCACTTGCAAAACCTATTACAGTTAATCCATGGGATTTGTTAAGTCACTGAACACAGCATCAATATCACTGAAAATAGCACCTGGTTCTAGGTCCTATGCCTTCAAATACCCTCACTGTTATAGATGTCAGTTTTTCTATCATTTGACTCATTGATCATCAAGGAGAATAGTCTCTCTGCATAATTTGATGACTGGCTCCATTGTAGATGGAGCCAAGCAGTTTTTAATAATGGCTGTTGTTTTGGTTTGCTTGCATCTGAAATGTTTGGCAATAGCACCGTCCGGGAATATCTCAGCTGATAAGTCTGAAAAATGGTCAGCTATAGAAGCAGCTATGTTGTGTTGAGCAATAAAATTTGCATATAAAACTTCGGCCTTCATTATTTTATCATCTTGTTGAGGCTGAGTAAAGAAGGCCTTGATAGAACTTCCTTTCTTCAGCTGCTGATAGTTCCTTTCATGCAGTTTTGTTTTGAAATACTCCTTCACATTGTGTAAGCCAGACGCCACTACTTTAATATCTCTATTGCATATTCTACAGTATGCATGTAAAGAGCCTAATTTGGATGTCTCAATAATCCCAGGGAATGTAGTTATCCAGTCAGCTTGAAACTTCCCACGATGTTGATCTACTTCTAACCTCCTTTTTTTAAAGTTAGGCTCATTCTGTTGGATGGATGCAATATTTCCTGCTAGACAGAAAAAAAAGAAAATAATTAATGAGACAAAAATAAATACAAATAATCAATTTGAAAATTGTAATTTTAATATTATATAATAAAATAGAATCTTGGAAACAATTTAATACAATTCTATAGTGCCTTATAAAAGTATATGCCTAAAGAGACCAGTAGGCTAATAAGCGTTATGGGTTAGGTTTAGAAATCTTAAATCTAATAATATTTTTTTTAAAAGCTAGCAATGAAAATATAAACTGGCGCTAGCGTATTATTATATATTCTCTACCGAACTTCACAACTTGGAATAGCCGTTAGGCCTATAGGCCTAGCCTAACTGGTAGCTTTAAATAGGCCTACCCATACGACTTTTAGTGTCAATCAAACATTGATAGTAATTAATTATTTAATAAATATAAATCACTGGATAACCGTAATGATGATATATCACCCAAGGCAAAATCGCATTGTTCTTGAAGACATGAAATTAGGGCCTAAAACTAAGAAAAGTAACTCCAAATAAACTTTTCTCTGATCGGGTTAAGATGCAAATTTGCCTTGCCTTTTTTTTTTCTTCAGTTTCATAATTTTTATTATATTATTATTTAAATTTACATTTCTTACGCTTTAACAACACGCCACACAGACCATTGCAAATCCCGCAGCAACTGAAACATAGGCAGTTTGATTTTCATTGGTTGGTTTGTTTATTCACTTGGCCTAACATCTCGCCGAATCTCGCGACGCAAATATCGGCTATGGTAGTGGCGCAAGACGATCTATTTATATATATATTTAATAATTAGGCGAAAAAGTCTGTTCAGGCGTTATGTGCGGGTCGTACACATCTGAAAACGCAAACACCTTGTACTTCTTCTTCTTCTTGCGATCGCATCTTTGATGATTACACCGTCAGACGAGTTCTCATGATGAATTCGACTGTTGTTTGAAGTTCCTCTTTAACTCCATATAGCTTTGAATTTAGTGTTGAGTCATTGGGCCAGTATATCTTTCTTAACTGGTCATACAGAGGACAGTCCTGTAGAACATGCTCAGCAGTTTGTTCGTTTAATCCACATGTGCACAGTGGTGAAGCAGACAATCGTAACTTGTGCATGTGTTTATTCAGTTTGTTATGCCCTGTCCTGAGTCGAAAAATAGTTATCTGTCCCTGCCGGTCGAGAGTGTGATAGTCGTCTTTGGGTTGGTTCTGTTCTCTTCTTATAGTCTGGATAGCTCTCTTTTTCTCAAAGTATGTGACTTCATTATCTTCTTGTTCACATTCTCCTCCCTTTTTTGCAAGTTTATCTGCCTTTTCATTTCCGGGTACACCACAATGAGATGGTACCCACTGAAGTATGGTTCTCTTTTTGGCAGCTACCTTGTTTAGTTCATTTCTCAGATGCGGGAGTTTACCGCCCTTGAGAGCTTGCAGGACAGACAGTGCATCTGTGAGGATGACTACCTGGTGGCAGTCAGAGTTGGTGTTATAAATCATATTTGCAGCTTGCTCTAGAGCTTGAACCTCAGCTGTATAGTTGGAAACAGAATTTACCAGTGGGAATGTGCCTAGTCTCATAGTGGTTGTCAGGATATGAGATAAAGATACCGGCACCTCCATTCCTAACAGCATTAGTTGCTGATCCATCTGTATAGGCATGTATCCATGATTGATCGGGATAGCTTTCTTGGATCATACTCAATGTAGCAGTTCGTTTTTGCAGATCATTATACTCACATCCACTTGTGAGACCACTGACCGACGTAATAATTTGGAGGGCACTGCTGGCCTGCTCCCATGGTACAGGGTATAGGGTGGGCTTCAGTGGAAACACCTTGTACAAATTATGGGTAAACCATACCTGTCAACCTTCTGAGACAAAAATCTGTACGCCGGACCAAAAAAATCCTTACAAACACCCAAAAATCCTTACGCAAAAATATATTAATAAATTATACGCAATACAGTTTTAAAATGAGAAATGACATATTAGCATTTGAATTATTGTGATATAAAACATGCTAATAGTCTCATGCTGTTCTTTACATATAAAAAACTTAGTGATTATGAGGTACACTATTCTTTCCATGTACAGTGTTTTGTATTATAATCAACACATGCACTTTTAGCACTTTGCAGAATTGCATTTGTGGGCTTAAAGTCTGCACAGCATGTATCAATGTTAATCTTACACTGTAAAATAGAAGTGAGTGTGTCCGCATTCATGGACCTCCTGCAGTCTGGATTTTTTTCATCATTAAAAATGATCTTTCGTAGTCAGCTTTTGTTTCTTTGAATTAGGCTCAGCCATCATTCAGGGGATGAAATATTTCAACTAATAATCTTTGTAGATGAAGAGAATGATTACAAAATACAACGAACAAAGCAAACGGCTAACAGCAACAACAACAACAAAAAATAAAGCAGCGAATCTCGAGCGTTGTGATAAAGTAGGCCTACTCAACGCAAACAAACTTTTTTTTTTCTAGTTATGTAGGGCCAACACAGAATATTATGACAATTTATCGGAAATATATTGAAGGACAAGACATAGGCCTAACTGGAAAGATTAAGACAGCTATTAAATTGCAACAAAGCAAAACAACAGCAATATTTAACCAAGTTATAAGTACTTAGCTTTTTTAAACAAAAGGGCGTCGAAGTGTGGTGGCAAGCAAGCGTGGTCGTTGATAACAGGTAACTTTAAAAATACGTCATGTCACGCTAAAAACCAAAAGCGTTTGAGGCCGAATTCAAAGTTTTTGCCGAATTGTTGAGTATAAAAGGATTTGATTGGTTCCTGGGAGAGACCTTAGTTCCGAGATTCCGGAATTAAAAATAAAAAAAATTTGTTTTAAAAAAAACCTGGGCTAGAAAATATTTTCTGATTTAAAATTTAAAAAAACTTGAGTTGGAAAATATTTTTAGAATTTAAAAAAAAAATTTTTTTTTTTTTTTTTGGGGGAGGGGGAGAAAAGTCCATACAACGAGTCTGTACGGCCGTACACTGCTAAAAGTGTCAAAAATCCGTACATTGTACGAAAAATTCGTACAGGTTGACAGGTATGGTAAACCATAGCGCGTGGCATGTATGAATGTGCAGTTTTGGATACAGCTGGCATCATATAAAACATAATGTGACAGAAACTGCTGCTGCAAGAGAATGTGAATGTTTTGGTGCAGGCTTCTTGCAAGGGAACCATCTGCAGTGGTTGTCCCATTCTCCATAAAGAGTGAAAAGGAAAATGAATGAATGAAGTGTACCAATCAATCAATCAATACCTTTCAGTTCCCCATGGAGCTTAGGTCATGTGCTATTCATTCAAGGTTTTTCCATGTCTGCTTTATCCCTTTCATGTCTGCCTCCAGTTCTCTTCTCCATGTTTTTGGTCTCCCCTTATTTCTCTTACCCTGGGGATTCCAAACATGAGCTGCCTTGTAATGCTATCAACTGTTTTTTCTTAACGTGTGTCCCATCCAATTCCAGTGTCTTTTCCTCACCTCTTGTACAAAGTGTGCCTTGTCAGTTAATTGACATGTACTTGTTTCTGTTTCTTTTCCAAAAATAGAGAACAGCTAGAGATGGCAGTACAGACACTGACAAGAATAGAAACGGCTAAAGCATCCAAGGAAAGTTCTGAATGATAACAGTTGTATGACATTTTTTCTGTAGACTTGTTTTTTTTGTAAATAATGTATGGCTCAATCTGTTTTTATACAAGAATAAAGTGGTTTACAATGGTTTAATCATTTGTGTTCTTGTTTTATATGCATTGTTTAAAGATTGTGGTGGAAAAACTCATCATGATTGTTGCGAGAGGTTCAGATGTTATTAAAATTAAGGATATCCTGGACAAAAAGATGTATCAGATGATACCAGGATAGTGCCAGATAAGAGACTGGTCTTATAAGAAATACCCCCTTCTCTGAAAAGAGCAAGGGTGTATCGACCTTCAAGTATGATGATAGTGTTTGGTCCTGAAGGTTTAAGTGCTACCTCTCAAGATCCTCCCTTGAATAATGGTTATTATATTTTTATTGACTCTGCTAGGGGATTAATTAATTAAATATGTAATATATCCAACAACCAGAACCTTAACTCAAATTTAAATAATTAAGCAAGACTGATTATATAAATATATTTACAATTTATTGATCCTATACCGTTTCTCTTTTCGGTTAGGAAAATGATAATTTCAAAGGTTTTTACAAAATAAAAATAAATACACATGGAATGTCATTTCCACAATACTTCAATATGATAAAGTTATATTTAAAATGTCAATTATTTATTTCACATATAGTTATCACTTTCGCTGGACTATGAAGTTTGTATTTCAGTTTAATAAAGTCCTTCATGAGTCATCACTCAAACTGTTTTTGTTATTTGTATTTTATTTGTTTGATAATAGTTCTGGATAGGCTGACCAGTGGAATTGTGTTTCCACTTATATGGTAAAATGAGAAGCATCCAACTATAGCCAGGATCACTCAATGTCTGGATCTCCAGGCTGGGGAAAACAGGGTGACTAGTTCTACGAAACTTGAGAACGTTTGCACCACACAGTCCCACAGAAGTGGATGTCTCGTTGTTGCCTCCTTTATTAGTCCTTAACATTCTTAAGTAGTCATCAGATTCTATTTTTGTTAAGTGAGTACGCACCAAATTAGGGGGGGTGTTATTTTATGTATAGTTCATTTATCGCGCACGTAAATGCACAATTTTGTGTATGGGTATCTGCGGGCGCGCTTGTTACCAAACAAGCCAGATGACGTCAGAGGTTAAAAGAGGAAGCCAGCATCTCATGCCAGACATTGAGTCTGTTGCCTATTTATATATATATACCCAGTGTGTTGGGGTAAGAATTCTTCTGGAACAATGACTCCTTCGTAGAAGCCATTGTCGGCTTACTCTACACGTAAGTCCGAACCAGTTTTGATAAGAAGTGAATTGATTTTTTTTTAACTTTCGTGTCACCGTCCTCTGTTGGTATCTAGCTAGCACCTTTCTGCAAACAGGGGTGCTATAATGGATCAACGAGGACTTTCACCGAAAGCATTTTAATATTGTATAGAATTCATGGCCAAGCCACTTAAGTACCCGACCAGAATTATAGGACAGAGTTAATATATTCATTCCAAGATTAATAGTTTGGATAGTCATAACGGTCATGACATTGACGCAAGGTCAAACCCTTATCTTATGTGAGGAATTTAATATGATGCCTATACCATGCCTATACATGCTACATGTATGTTTGCTCTGTGGAATCCATGTTGAAGTACTGTAACCTGTTGTCGTCAGCGTATTTCGTCCTAAATAAATTATGATGCCAGTAAATGTAACGAGTTCTCCCATGTCTGCATTGGCACGGTTCGAAGTGTCCAGTTCACGGATGTTTTTATCATACCAATCATTCATTCGACATTCGCGTGTACATTTATAGATGTGCTCCAGGAAAGAGCAGCCACACTCGTACACTCTTGGTAGTTGCAGGATAAAACCCTCGGGCGATACACATAAGCTGTAACAGGCTGTTAATAGGTATCTAGGTCTGCTATGCAGATCCAGTGGCAAAGTATTTGACAGCACACGTTTTGCAGCTCTCTTCTGTTCAGCTTGTGTTTTAAAAAGTTGTGGCCTAAAATCAGCCAAGTTCAAGGACTTTTATAGTACCGCACTCTCCCTCTCGGATGGCATGGAGTAAAAACGGCGTTAGGAATCTAAAATTGAAGTGATTTCTGCCTTCTTGCTCAATGTGCAAAACTTTTAATATTTATTATCTCTCTTAATTCTGGGCCGATTTTGATCATTTAAAGCAGTGGTTCCCAAAGTGGGCGGTACCGCCCCCCTGGGGGCTTTGGAAGGGTCCAAGGGGGCGATACGGAAAAAATGGTCCAGAGGGGGGCGTTGAGTAGTAAACAGTGGGCGTTTAGTAGTAAGGGGGGTTCAGGATTTCACAAGCTAAATTCAGTACGTGTGGGAGAGAAAGGAATTGTGGATTTGGGAGACAGCATCAGTGAAGCGGGGACGATTTGGATGGTTGTATTACTAGGATCATTAAAGCAAGGCATAGTTTCGTCTATGAGTGTCATTCTGAGCTCAGGTTACCATCGCTGACCATAAACGGTAATCGGGAACTGCTAGGAAAGGGGGTTAACCAAACATCTATTGTCCATTCGTTCACTCCTGAAGGAAGAGAAATGATCCGTGCCGATGGCATGGACGAAATTAGATACCTGCCGGTGATTCAGAAAGTACCAACTTTGCTTTGTTGCGGAATTTATTGTCTCAGTATTTGTGGGGGGCTAGTGGTAACTAGATATTCGCAGATTGGTAATAAATAAGAGAAAAGGTTCAAAGGAGAAAGTTTTTAACGGTACTTGGCATTATAAATCAGTCTTTGATCCTCTGAACCGGCTTTCCTACCTTACATTCAGACTTTCATAAATCGACTGGCGCGATGTACGTTTCCCGTCTATTTCAACTTTGCGCTGGCTATGAGCAAAACCAACAAACTTTCTCAGCTTTTCTTGTGAACAGTGGTTTCAAATAAGCGTGTACCTGGTATCAAACAATTTCATCCTGTCGATAAGGTAAGTTTTCTTACTTATATTTTATGTTTGTTTGCACAGAGCTAGCATCAGTTTTACTAACATTAATTATTAATTAAGCAGATAAATTTTGATATAGATTTGCCGTATATTGAATATTTCTGTTCCATCCATTATATTACATCCTTTTAATTTGTTATCGGGATCTCCACACTTTGTAGTTAGGCTACTGTCTCTCAATTTTTAAATCTGAAGACCTATCTTTATAGTGCGTTATTTTATATTTTGTTCATATTAAATAACTATTATTATGCTTTATGAAATGATTATTGGGTTACTTCAGTTTGGTGTGGCTGTTGCTAATTGTGTTTTTTTTCTTCTGATTGTTGTATTTTTCTAATTTATTTATGGCTATGGTTAAGAAACTTTATAAAATAGAAGAGTAAAGTGGTAAGAACATCTGTGTCAACATTTTTGTAAAGCCACTTTTAGATCAGCTTTTGTTGTTTACTCGAGGAACATTTTTCTATCTGTAAAATCAATTCTTTGTTCCAGAATTCAGAACAAATAAAGCAAAAGCAGAACAAACCAAAAAGAAGTGCATGCAATACAGCATGGGATATCTGAAATATGGATTTATTCCAGCACTAAATAATCAACAACTGCCAATGTGTCTATTATGTGAGAGGGCCTTTTCAAATGAGGCGATGAAACCTTCCAGACTACTTGAACATTTGAAAATAATTCACCCAGATAAAACAGATAAAAATTTGACATATTTTCAGTCACTTTGTGAAAACTTTCAGAAACGTAAAACAGTCCGTGACATGTTTGTCAACACTTCACAACATAGCTGTAATGGTTTGCGAGCTTCATACACAATTTCAATGCTGATAGCTAAATCTGGAAAGTCTCATACAATCGCAGAAAATTTAATTTTGCCAGCTATAAGGGAGTTTGTGAGTACAGTTATGCATAAGTCACCTGAACAAATAATTAAAGCAATTCCGCTCAGCAATACCTCTGTTCAAAGAAGAATAGATGAAATGGCTGAGAATGTTGAAAATACATTGTGCAGCATACTTAGGACAACATAATTTGCATTGCAGTTGGATGAGTCAACTTTGCCTAGCAACGAATCTTTGCTTCTTGCACATGTTCGCTTCGTAAAAGATGAAAGCTTGGTTCAAGAGTTGTTATTTGCTAAGCAACTAGTAACTGATACAAAAGGGGAGTCAATATTTCGTGTAGTAGAGAAATTTTTCAAAGAGAAGGACATTCCGCTTACTAACATTCTTGCTTGTGCAACAGATGGGGCACCATCAATGATAGGTTGTTACCGCGGGTTTATCGCTTTCTTAAAAGAAGCTGTACCTGGTATATTTACAATACACTGTGTAATTCACAGACAACATCTTGTCGCAAAAAATCTAAGTGATCGGCTTCACAAATCATTAAATACTGGTATCACAGCGATTAACAAAATTAAGTCCCATGCTCTCAATTCTCGACTATTTCGAGAGCTTTGTACTGAGAATGATGAACAGTTTGAACGTTTGCTGATGCACACAGAAGTTAGGTGGCTCTCAAAAGGAAATTGTCTGAGATGCTTTTATGCTCTTTTTGAAACTGTGGTAGAATTCTTCAAAGACTCGCATGCTTTGCTCAGTACAGAACTAACGAATATCAGGCATGACATTGCATATTTGTCAGATTTATTCACAAAGTTTAACGAAATAAATCTACAACTGCAAGGAAATGATATTAATCTTATAAAAGTCAAATCTGTCGTCTCCACGTTTCTGGCCAAATTAACGCTATTCAAACGTAATATTGGCCGTCGCGAGTTAATCCAATTTCCCAGCCTCTTAGAGTTGGAAGAGAAAGACAAAATACCAGAGGATATTCTTCAAGTATATTGTGCACACCTAGATATGCTGCATAAAGACATGTCTCAGAGGTTTCATGATCTTCTTTTGATCACGATTCCAGACTGGATAATAAATCCATTCCTGGACACGTGCAGTGAGGAACTAGGAAGGGTGAAAGAGGAACTGATATCGCTACAAAATGACGTTGAGATTAAGCCAATGTTCAAGAAATCATATCAAGACTTTTGGTTGCAGAAAGAAATCTCTGAACGCTACCCTGCAGTGTGGGGAAAGGTTAAGATGTTCTGTATTGCCTTTCCAACATCGTATTTAGTAGAGCGTGGTTTCAGCGCGTTTGTCCAACTTCTTTCAAAGCAGAGAAACAGACTGCAGATTACTCAACATGGGAATCTGAGACTCCTTCTAAGTAACTTTCAGCCTGATGTTGAGAAGCTGATATCACTACACCAGGCACATCCATTACACTGAAGTTAAAAATGAAGTACGATTGTTACTAATTTACTTTCGCATACTGCTGTTTGTTTTACAGCATTAAGTAATTAAGTTTTTCTTTTTAAATTAAGTTAATAAATAAGCGTATCTGTAGCTTTATATTAGAATGTGATAAATTGAGCAATTAGTTGTTACTGTATAAACAGTTGCTCTTATTTTTCACTCTTTACATTTTTTTATGTAATGTGGGGAAATGCAGGAGGGGGAGGGGGGCGCTGGGGACATGCCCTGAGAGCCAAGGGGGCGGTGACCCAAAAAAGTTTGGGAAACACTGATTTAAAGTTAGAATTATACTGTGAATTTATCTCTACCTTTCTATCTAATAATTGTTTAGTTAGCAAAATGCATTTAAATCTATGCAAACTTTAACAAACTAAATTGGGGACTACCCTGATGTATAGATGTCATTTTAAACGATTTTTTCCCTATAATTGAACTACTATTCGAGGAAGTCTTTGCACCTACCTCTCAAGTAACATTCCCGTTGTTGAAATATCTATATCTTTCCGTTTAAACGTCTTTAGTCTTTAAGAAATTAAATAAATTCTTACTATCATTTACACAATGGGCCTCTATGTTAAGCCTAAAAGGTTTCATTATACACACCAGAAAAAGGAGCGTTTTCATTGGTTATTGTATCGGTCCGTTTTCCTATAGTATTGCGTGCGATAAATATGACTGTGGTGTAAGACAGACCAAAACACGACAATGATCAAGAAATGGATATCTACCTTCAGATTAGTGTTTCTGCCCTTTTACATCCTTGACACTTTAAAGAGGAGGGGGTTGGCCCACGTGGGTCATGGCTCCCAAATGTCACCCTTCTGTTGGTGACATAATCTTATAAATAAGACATGGAAGCAAAAGAATAAGAAGGGAATCATCTTAATCAGAAAAACTTCAGCGCCCCATGATGCTTCATGGCAAGAGTAAGTACACACACATGCACACACAGAGAGACACAAAAAAAGCTATGCTATGGACCCCTGAAGGAAAGCGAAAGAGAGGCCAACCAAAAACTTGGTGGAGAACTGTTGAGGCCGAGATGCAAATAATGAACCAGAGCTGAGGTACTGTACGAAGGTTGGCTGCCGATCAAAGAAAGTCGAAGCAGTTTGTTGCTGCCCTACCAGATGCCACCAGGCATGATGGCCACTGACAGCTTTGACAGTCAATGGCTAAGGAAAAAAGAAGAAGACTACATTTTTAATGTACTCGTATATACAGAATAGACTTTGTAACAACTGATTATACCTAGACAGAAAAGATTTACACAACAGAGTGCAAAACAACCACATAATATTTCCAAATTGTCAGAGGAATTACCACTCCACAAAGAAGTGGTTTTGATCAATTATACACAAGATACTGTAACAGGTAGTAGACCTTAAGAGTCGCTGCTCCATATGATCTGTTATTTGTTGTTGTTTTTTTCTCTTTAATTGGCACTTGATCCACAGCCAGCATGATGCTGTGTATGCATTTCCACCAGGCAATTTAACACAATGGGTCTTGTCTGCCTTTGTAGTAACACATACGAGTATTTGCACACACGTATCAAAGCTAAAAGTAAAAGCAGCTGTGCCACTTCATCTACTGTTAAATTTTTCTCTAATTTAATTGGACATCATGAATTACCCAACAAGACTTTTTCTATAAGTAATTTGTTGAACAAATGTCTGTGAGTGTGATTATGAAAGTTAAAACTGTAGTTACCAGTGCTGTAACAAGGGTGGGAGAAACGGGACTTTTCCTCAGGCAGCTAAATTTAGAAGGCATTATCTGTTGTTAAACGAAATTCAAAGATGGATTCTTCTAAAATAAGAATTAATAATTTTTCTCTATATGTTAGAAGTACACGGTTACAGATCTAGTCACATCTGGTAAAAGAATGAAGGTTGTAGTATATCCCCTGTGATCTGGTAAGACTGCAATCACCTTCCAATCACTTGTTTCAGCCAACAAGAAAATATAACTATTGTCTTTTAATGACAGATAATGGCGTCCGCCTCGAATTGTAGAGGTACCTGGTTCAATTCCCAATCGAGGGAATATAATTTCCAAGATTCTCTCCCCCCCCCCGATCTCCTGGATAAGGGCCAAAAAAATTGGAGGTCCCGTGTGCAAGTTGCACATGATAAAAATCCAACGTCATTTGGAAATCATAAAGAGTAGGCGTATCAGGCCCTGGCAAAATTAGAAACCTACCCACCACAAAAATATTTATAGAATGTGTGATTCCTATATACACACATACGGAGTTCATGCACTGTGCTGAGATCCTCCTTGTGTGATCTAAGGGAGGAGATCAGAGCACTGATGGAGTTGTCCGTGTGCAATGAAGATAGTCCTTCAAACCAAACCAATGACAGATGATTGACAACATTCACAGAAATAATATGCACTATACGTGGCCTTAGCTTCATTTCTACATGCTACTACATCTTTTTGGCTTTATCCAAGGTTGTCAGTTCTGGAAACACTTGTCAATGTCATGACCTTACAAACCACAACAGTCATTCATTACCATTAAGCCCCCAAAGAGCATGGGCTTTGAACAAATTTATGTCACGTCCTACGCTGTCTACTCAAGCTCCTGCTGGTCTTTTTTATCCCTTTTAATTCTGTCCATAGTTCTCATCTCCATGTGCTTTTCTGTCTCTCTACCCTTTTGAGGATTCTGGCTAATGCTATCAACAGGTTTCCTCATGTTTGTCCTATCCATCGTTAGCGTCTTCTACTTATCTCTTGTTTCACTGGCATCTGTCTGGTTCTTGTCATCAATTCTACATTGGAGGTCATATCATATCATATATGTTTGTTAATCCTTCTGTTCTACGCAAGCTCCCATTTATAAAAGTCTTATATATACCTTCTTGGTTGTTGTTTCTGTTATCCATTCTTGCTGAATTTTTTGTGGTTTCAAGTTTCTACAAAATGAGGTAGCTGGCCCCCATGCCCAACCCTCCTTAGTTGCTTCTATGTCATGCCTTGCAGGTTGCTCTTCTTTGCTCCTCTTTTGGGCCTCGGAAATACAGTAACAGTGAGCTAAAAATATTTTAAAAGCTAAAAGTACCGGTAGTGTCTTCTTGCACAGTAAAATCTAACGTCTTCTGTTTCGGGTGTCAGTAAGTGACCCACTTTACAAGATACCCATTGATTCTGTTTTATTTCCCCATTGCATATGATATCATTATCATCATTTTCCTTTGTGCTGCTTGTAGAGCATGGAGCCACCATTGCAGCTGGTCCCTTTGCAGGAAGCCTGCACCAAGCATTCACATGCTGTTGTAGTGGTTGTTTCTGTGACCATTTGTTTTACATGATGAGGCTGCCAGCCTTATGCACAACCTCATATTACACATGCCTGAGGGTTCAGTAGTCCTGTTCTTTCTCTGCATTCCAAGGGACCCCCAGGAACTACACAGGGCATTGCACATGACATAGTATCACTTTGTGTAGCCATTTTTTTTACCTCCTTGTTCTATAACTTTGCTAATTTCAATACAGCTTCCTATTTCAGAAAGGTGTATAGGATGGTTAAGACTGCAGCTCAAGAGCTGAGCTTCACAGCTCGTTAAAACTATACCATATGAGCGACAGAACTATTACAAGCTATGAAATATAATTTTAAGGTTAACAAGCACAAAAAATATGGTCTTTGTCTGGTGTAATCTGACCTACACTATAACAGAAGTGATTGCGTCATTAACTAAGCTAGGTACATATCCGGTGTTATGTGTTGCGAATCGCGCTAAACGACCCCTGTCTACGAAACACTATTTTTGTGGTGCCTAGTTGGAAGGGGGGATAGTGTGATTCGCTTCCGTAGCTAGGTGGTGGTGCTGGGTTTGATTCTGTGGTAAGCCACTCACTTCTGTTGTTTTTCTGTTGTCTAGATTCCCACTTCTTTAATTCTCACGAGTGCCTGAAACATACCTTTATGAGTGTAATAGTAATACTGTATTTATTTATTTACAAAAAATATGAGAACAGCCAAAACTATAGCCTAACCTAAAGGCAATGGATCATCTGAAAGGAAAAAGATTGGAGAATGTTGGAGAAATCATGAGGACATATGAATTAGGCTACTCAAAGTAATACCCTTGAACAAGAATGACAACTGCTTCTCTTTATATACTACATGAAGTGCACAAATGGACAGCAAGTGTAAGGTTGCAACAATTATTAGGGTATTCCAGATATTCGAACCTAAAACTGTTATGCTGCACCATTTTGTCAACAAGGTAAAAGATAGTCCTGTAGCAGATATTGTCTTATGAGAGTGAAATGTTAGACTTCACTACACTAGGTCTCAGCTTTATGAGGTGGTGTGAACAGTTTCCTTCTTCACTGCCTTTGCATTCCCTAATTTGAGAGCATAGCCAGGTACCCATTTACAGCTTGGTGGACTGAAGTAGGATGTTACCAGTTGTAGTGGTTTTTGATGTTATTGTATGGTTGTTATGTTACCTAGTGTACTGGATGAGGTCAGCTGTGAAGGCTCCTGAGATGATGATGATGATATAATCCCTTTAGCTGTGAGCAGGTAGCTCTTGACAGCCCATTGCCTCTCTGACAAAGGTGCAAGTCTTCCTCAGTTGCTGTGATGATGTGTAGAGTGTATTGTGGATGGTTGGGTGCGATGGGAGTAGTTGGCGTCGCAGGTCTGTTAGTCTTGGGCACTGTAACAGTAGGTGTTCAACTGATTCCTCATGGTGGTGGCAGTGCCTACAGTTTGGTTCACGTAGTGGGTCTATTCTATTTAAATGTTTATTGACAGGGGCATGGCCTGTTCTCAGCTGGAAAATTAGACTCTGATCTCTTCTTTTCAGTTGTTTAACTGGATCTTGAGGGTTTGGTTTAGCTTGATGTTTGAAGAATAGCCGCCCTGTCTGGGAGGAAGCCCATTGGTTTAGCCATTCTTCCCTATAATTGTTTCTCAGGATCTGTTGGCAGGTTTGCAGTGTGGTACTTGATGGGAACTGGGGCAGTGCTGCTCCTCTTTTGGATAGTTTGTCGGCTTTTTCATTTCCTGGGACTCCGACATGCCCTGGGATCCACTGGAGTGTAACTTCGACGCAATAGGAAGTGAACAGTTGGTCAATAAATCTACAGATGTTATTAATGTTAGGGGACATTTTGCTTTCTAGGGCTTGGAGTGCTGATTTTGAGTCTGAGAATATAACAATATCCTCAGGTGGAGTGATGCCACTTTCAAAGTCTGAGATTATCCGGCACAATGGATGTTACCAGTTGTAGTGGTTTTTGATGTTATTGTATGGTTGTTATGTTACCTAGGGTACTGGATGAGGTCAGCTTTGAAGGCTCCTGAGATAAAAGTTTATGTGAGTTACAGAAGGCCTTTCTACTACCACTTACGACCTCAAACAGACCTATTCTACTATTATGAATGTTAGCTACGTTAAAAGTCTAGGGTACTGAAATGTAATGTGTAGGTAATAAAATACTCAGACACACACATGTAAATAATAAGTCTAATAATAATAAACTCTATGATAAACTGAACTAACACTGGCTTTTAGAATTTAGGTTTGAAAATTTTTTTAATTTATTAGTCCTGAACCAATAGTTTCTCTTGGTCAGAACATATGAAACAATATGTATTTATCAATAAAGGGCATATATATATTGCATAATAAAATGAAATTTTTGTACATAGGTATATTATTACATTGGTTAATATTAATAATATCTACAATGTCTTGGGGAAAAACTAGCACTGGATGTTTAGTTGGGGTGGCGTCATCATGCCCAATCTATGATTATAAAGTTCCTTGACATATGGACTGATATTAGTGTTTATATAACAAGATTTTATTTCTTTATTGATGGTGGACACAGTTGATGAATCTACAGCAGGCCAGGTTTGCACTTAACTGGCCTGTGACGATGTAGTACAGAATTCTTGTGGCCCACTCCTTTCAGTAGCTGGAGTAAAATGTTAGGCTGCACAGGCACCCGCTCTTGTACTTCTACAAAAGCATCTGGCACAAGCGTAGTGCCAGATCAGAAACTCTGAAACCAAAATTTGTGCCATGTGTCAACACTCTGTTTACTGCGCCACTCTTACACACAACACAGCAAAACAACATTACACAGATTTGGTCAGATCTCTCTGACCAACTTAGCACATCTCACCCAGTTGTTATCAAATAGTACCAGTTTCCCAAGACTGCATTGCATCCGAAATATGTTCAATAAATTCCTCTTCCATCCAATAAGGTGGGTGATATGTTCCCACTGATCTCAAATATAGATCCGCCTTCCATAGTCTTAGATAGGTTTTCATATATTATTTGTTTGTCTCTAGGCCCTGGACTGATGCTGGGGACCTAGAGTAAGCACTCGTCGTAATCATTTTTCATGATATGGCAGTATCAATCACTCAAAATATTAAAATAAACAAGATAAATGCTTTTTCCCTTACCACAATTCAGAATTGAGAACACAGTTACGTAGTACTAGCAAAACTCAGCTGAGCTGCTGGCTAGATTAGGGCGTCCCACTGATTTTTATTTAATAATTCCTGGAAATCACCTCTAGCAGTAACGAACTGTGTCAATGGACAGTCTTCTATAAAATGGCACAAGCGTGCGTCTCTTTTTCAATAATATAAAAACTTCTGTCCAATCAACGGACTTCCCCTCTAACTTTTCAAATATTCAAAATGTAAATGTCCAATTTCAGTCCAGACTCAGTCTAGTATGTAGTATTTTTCTGTCGGTCTGTCCGTCTCAACTTGGTTTTTTTTCCAAAATTACACTTGTTTTTTGGACTAACTACAAGAAAAAACTACACAAACCTGCCCCACTTACTTATACGATTTCTATGCTAAGTTATTTTTAGCTACTATCCTCCTACTTTGCCCCTAGTTCATCTGCAGTTTGATTTTTGCATTTTTAGGCTCAAGGACGCCAAAATGTAACTTTAGTGAAAATATGCACAAAAGACTGTTCGCTAGTCTGTATGGAACAATACGGTCTTTCTTCAATATCTTCCGTGTTATCTGTCCGTCTGTGTAATTAAAAGTATATTATTTCTCTGCTCAAGATGGGCTATCAAACTAGCTAGGTTTTATTTTCATAACTTTATTATTAAAGAAAACCCTACTTTTCTCAAGGTTAGTTTTGAATTTTGTTTTTGAACCTTCGGGTATGGCATTTGCCGCTATATTCAAATTAAAACGACCAATTACCGTAAAACGTCTAAGATACGTCTGTTTCTAACAAGAGCTAAGGTCTTTTTTCTACCAATTCCTTACATTGTGTCAACTAGTGGCGTAATTTTTCCTTTAAACTTCTTCTTCTTCTTCGTTCGCCCTGAAAAGGACGGTGGTTGCGTTGTGTCTGTTTACAACGTAGCTGTGATATCTGCACCTTTCGGTCGACACATCCGACTTCTGCACGGCATTTTTTAGGACCGGGTTTGCCTTCCCATAGCGATCCGTGCTCGCTCAGCCAGCCTGCATTGCTGCATACTGTTTCCAGGACCACCACTTGCGTCTTTTTGCCTTTTAGATTCAAACACGTGTTCAGACCGTCATAATTTTTTTCTTTTATCTCCGTTTCTACCCCGTCTAAAAGGATGGGTCGTTTAGTTTGCATGTTCCAACTAGTTAGTTTCAATGGCGTTAGAAAGTGCTGGCGTAGGTGAAGAAACCTCGGCATATCTTGCCTATATTTTTATCCCTACGTGTTATTTTACCCGTTATCTTTATAATTGGAGATATTTTAACGTTGTATCACGGTAATTTCACCACACCAGTTGATGAACTCCGGACCTGAAAACTGTGCCGCTTCCACAATGGGAAGCCCTTTAATACATAGAAAAATGGAGTGCATCTCACGGAAAGAGATGAAAACAAATAAAGACTAGGAATGAAAATATAAATATTGAATGCAATAAAAATTAGACATAAAATATTTTTGACATATACAGAGACATAACATCTGGTTGAAAATGATCATACAAGTAAAAGTTGGGGAGAAGTGAGCAAGAGGAAGATTATGGTACAAGTGAGAAGATAACATCAAGAAACTGATGGGAAACGGTGCATCAGAGTTTACTATCAAGGCCAGAAACAGATGACGTTGGAGATCCACTGCCGTGGACCTTTGATATGGAGATGGCCGCTGATCTGATTAATTTTAACATATGAACTCGAGAGCAAGTCTTCTTATCACATGGTTTCTTCAATGTGTCAGATCCAGTGGCAAAGTCTTTTCAAAATTGCCAATTCCACAAATATGTATCTGTTTATGTCAGTCGCATGTAGATGCCTGGCTGTGTCACATATGGATGAGGTCCAGTGTGGCTTCCATGTAAATTGAAATACTTATGGCCTTATCTTCACACTCAGGCAGTTGAGTGAAAAAGTCCTTGAGTATAAAGGTGAGGTGCCCCCAATTATAACCAAACTTTCAGGTTGAACAGGGTATTACAGCAACATAGCAGGAGAAAACAACAACAACAAGTTTCTTGGGAGTTTCAAAAGACTTGCAGAAATTATGTGAGGCGGCGAACCATAAGAGTTGAGGACCACCATTGGTGTAAGGCAGGGTGACATTCTGTCACCTTATCTTTTCATACTGATGTCACCAAAGCATGGAGTGGAAAGCAGAGTTGGATAAAAATCTGAAAAGAAGACATGCACATAAGATGTTCAAGGCTCCAACAAGAAAATATCAGATATCTAGGGGAATTGAAAATTCCCAGTAATAGGAAACTTCTCATGACTACAGCTGGGAAAAGACTATTTCAGAATAGAAGAACCTTACTGTGCAGGATGTCTTCAAGGCAAAAATACAGAAAATTTCTTGTTAAAATGTAAGAGTTATGAACAAATGAGAGTCCCAATATTAGGTTATATGCAGGCATCAAATTTACCTATAAATATAGAAGAGGTGTTAAAAATAGACATACCTAGGGAACTGCATAATTTAATCAAACAGTATTTTACAAGAACAAAAGTTAATATATAGTAATTGGGAAAGTGAAGGTCTGATGATGTTCTTACACTACATATAACTTATGGCGAGTGAAAGTCAATTAAATACACCCCTCCCACTGAATGTTTTTGGTTTGTTTTGTTTTATCTCATTTTTGTTTGTTTGGATTTGATTTTTTTTCATCATCATCATGTGACATATTCTTTCCAGAACGTTGTCTCCATTACAGCTGCTCTGAACGCATCACGATTCTGGGCAAGTCGACCTGCATCAGCCAAAGACAAGTTCAGACTCTCTGTGATGTCCTGGGTCCACCGTCGTCTAGGTCGACCCCTTCCCCTTTTTCCAGGGACCATGCCTTCCATCACTGTTTTTTCCAGACTATTATGTCTTTTTATATGACCGAAAAATTTCAGCTTCCTTATTGCGATGGTATTTAGGAGCCAATGTTCCTGTACGTTTAGTGAGTGCAGTACTTCTCTGTTGGTCTTTTTTTCTGTCCAGGGTATTCTCAACATCCTTCTGTAGCATTTCATTTCGAATGATGTAATCTTTTTTGCAACTGTTTTATTGAGTGTCCAAGTCTCGCAGCCGTATGTTGCTACTGGGAATATACATGCTCTGATCAGTTGTAACTTTGTTTCTTTGCTTGTGCCTTGCCATAGGTTTTTCATCTGTATTAGCTTATGTGAAGCAATTGCAAGTCTTCTTTTAATTTCTACTGCACAGTCGCCAGAGCTGTTAATGATTGATCCTAAGTATTCGAATTCATTGACACTTTCCAGTTCATCGTTATCAATTTCAATTTCTGGTTTGGTCTTTACTTTGTCTGTTGTCAATACTTTGGTCTTCTTGGTGTTTAGGTATAGATTCTGGGCCTCGCTGTGTTTTTTGGTGGACAGAAGTAATTGTTCAAGTCCTTTTGGGTTGGTCGATAGGAGGACTGTGTCGTCAGCATATCTGATTTCCGGGATCTGGTACCCGCCGATGTTAAATGAGTCAAACTCTGTGTGTTCTTGGTCATCTCTTACGTTTCTCATGATATTCTCGGCATAAATGTTAAACAGGTAAGGGGAAAGGGTACAGCCTTGTCTTACTCCTTTCTGTACTTCAAACCATTCTGATGTTTCCCCCTCTATTCTTACGGCTGCCTGTTGTTCTTGGTACAGCAGTGCGATGAGTTGTATAAGGTGGTTTGGAAATCCC
Source organism: Oreohelix idahoensis (assembly GCA_024509875.1). NCBI lineage: Eukaryota > Metazoa > Mollusca > Gastropoda > Stylommatophora > Oreohelicidae > Oreohelix > Oreohelix idahoensis. The sequence goes on from JAMPIV010004018.1 coordinate 146,143, forward strand.
ATATTTTTCATAATAGCCCATAACTGCTGATGTTGTACACAATCGAAAGCTTTGGTGTAATCAATGAAACAAGTATGTAGGTCAACGTTGAATTCTCTACACTTTTCTATGATGATCCTCATGTTGAATATATGATCTCTAGTGCCTCTACCTGGTCGAAAACCCGCCTGTACTTCATTTATTTCTGTTTCTAGCTTTTGTTGCATCCTTTTCATTATGATTTGTAAAAGTATTTTGCTGGCATGGCTTATAAGAGCTATAGTTCTGTAGTTTGTGCACAGTTTCAGGTTGCCCTTTTTTGGCAAGGGTATGTAAATTGATCGTTTCCATTCCTTGGGCCAAATTCCGCTTTGCCAGATCTTGCAGCATAATGCATGGTATATACGAGCGCTGCCTTCTCCTCCTGCCTGTATCATTTCAGCTGTTATTTCATCACAACCAGGAGATTTTCCACTTTTTAAGTGTTTGATTGCATTCCGGACTTCCTCTATGGTAGGTTCTGGTTCACGTTCCGCTTCATTCATGACGTTGTTATCTGCCGCTTTGTTTATTTCCGTATACATTTCTTGACAGTACTCCTTCCATCTGTTCAGAATATCTTTACGTTCTGTTAGAGTGTCGCCTTTCTTGTCGTTTATTGCTCGGGGTGATGATTTAAAGTTGCTGTTTTTCAATGTTCTTACTTCAGAAAACATATTCTTACTCAATCCCTGTTCGCGCATTTCCTCTATTTTCCTGCAGGTGTCGTTTATGTATTGTTGTTTGTCTTGTCTGATTCGTTTTTTAATCTGCTTTGTGTATTCCTTGTACAACTCCTGATTTTCTGTATCTTTTTTGGACTTCATTTTTCTTCTCTCTACCACCAACTTCAGTGTTTCGTCTGAGATGTATTCTCGTCTCTTTATACTTCTTTTAGGAATTAACCTCTGTGCATTTGTAATATATACATCTCTGATGTTATTAGCAAGTTCATCTGGTGTCATTTCCTCCTGTACTGCCATAAGAATGTCAAATTTGTTCTGAATATCGACACTGTACTCTTCTGGTATGGCGCTTGTGTCATAACGTATTACTTTGTCGCTTGTAACGACTTTTTTCAATTTGATCTTGAAGTTTGCAGCAAGAAGTTCATGGTCGGAGTCACAGTCTGCTCCTGGGAACGTCTTGATGGATGAGATACAAGATCGCCACCTTTGTTGTATTAAGATATAATCTATTTGGTTCTTGCTTTTTCCGTCCGGTGACGTCCATGTATATAGTCTTCTAGGGTGTTGCATAAAAAGAGTATTCGTGATGACTAGGTTGTTTTCTAGGCAGAATGTTGTCAAGCGTTCTCCTCTCTCATTTCTCTGGCCCAATCCATAACTTCCTTTCACTCTTTTTTCATGTTCTAATCTTTCGTTTCCAACTTTGGCATTAAAATCTCCCATTATTATCCTAATATCTTGCTTATTTGCTTTCTCTAATGCATTTTGCAGTTCATTGTAAAAATCTTCAATTTCCTGTTCTTCAGCAGCTGCTGTTGGCGCATATGTTTGTATAATTGTGATGTTCTTTCTTTTTCCTTTCAGTCTGATTGTGACAATGCGGTCATTTATGGGATTATATCCTAATAGGGAGGCAGCTGTCCTTTTAGACAGGTAGAAGCCGACGCCGCTCTGACCTCCTCTCTCTTTGCCTGAGTATATGAATGTTCCTCCTGATGGAATCGAAAAGTGTCCCTGGCCCGACCATCTGTGCTCTGAGATGCCCAGGATATCGATGTTTAGCCTTTCCATCTCGTTCTTCACTATGTACTGTTTTCCTTGGTATAAGCTTCTGACGTTCCATGTTCCTATTTTGATTATTTTTCTAAGACCGATGACATGGTTTTCCGTGGTAACACAGTCAGGCTTTTGGCCGTCATCACGATTACCTGTACTGACGCTGCCAACGATCTCTTCCCCAGTTAAATATGATCTGTCTGGCCTGGGGGCCTCACCACCAGATCTTTGTGTAGTATTCAGATTAGCCATTATGGATTTCTTGGCATTGTACATCCAGTAGTTTGCCATTGCTTTCTGGATGGTTCTGGCCGCTTACCATTACAGTCCATGGTCAATTTACTCACCCACGCAAAATTTGTAATTTTGATTGTCCCTATTTACAGTGATTTGACAGATGTGATGCCACTTTCAAGTATCGGCAATTACTCATATTATTTGGAATTGAAAACAATATATCGTAATTATAACCCATCACGCGAACTAAAATTTGGCCGCCATTTTCGGCTGTGCCCGTATTGCAGGAAAATGGACCCAATCGCTAGTTTCAGACCCTATTTGCTATTTCTTTTAGGTTAACTAATAATTTGAAATAAAATTAGATGCAAATACAGTAGCACATATTTGTACTATTCTTTGTATTTCAACTAACAAAACAAAAAGAAGAAAACTATTTTACTTACCGGTTTGTTGAATAGAATCAGTAGCGTGAATTTTTAACACATACTCCGTTAAATTTTATATTCCGTTAGAATTCCACTATTTGGCAACAGATATTCCTTTAGAATTGCAACACTTAGCAAAACATACTCCCTTCGAATTGAACTATTTACCTAGTTTGAAATGTGGAAACTGGTGAATGACTTTTGTAGACACTGACAGTTTTACTAGATCCAGATGATCACACCAGTTTTTGTTTTCATTAAAAATGTACAGATAGTTTTAACAAAATCTAATTACATCTTTTGGACCGGAAATTTTATTATAATTTTATTATATAATTATATTATATAATTTTTTATTATATATATATATATATATATATATATATATATATATATATATATATATATATATATATATATATAATTTTTATTATTATATAATAATAATAATATATAATTTATTATATAATAATATTATATAGTTTATTATATAATTTTATTATAATGTTATTATAATTAATAAACATTAATAAAATAATAAAAATATAAAATTTAATTATATTATGTAATTTTTATTATATAATTTTATGTATTAAAATTATATAACTATAAAATTATATAATTTAATTTATATATATATATATATTTATAATTATATTTATTATATATGTATATATATAAGTTCAACCATGTGCTGTGACTGTTGATGTAACCCTTGCAAGGTCAGTCCAGACTATCACATTTATCTACAAGATTAATCATAAAACTAATACATATAATCTTATAAATATAGAAGAGGTGTTAAGAATAGACAGACCTAGGTAACTGCATAATATAGTCAAACAATATTTAACATGAACAGTGACTGGGAATGTGAAGGTCTGATGCTGTTCTTACAATGCATATGACTTTTAACAGATGAAGGTCAATTAAATATCCCTCCATTTTAATATTATTCTTGTTCAGAGTTTCTTCTTGATTTTTTTTTTTTTTTTTTTTTTTTTTGTTTATTTATTTAACGTATTAGCATAACTGTGATTGTCCCTATTTACAACGATTTGAAAATGTAATGCCACTTTCTCATATCGGCAGTTGTTCATATTATTTGGAATTGAAAACAACATATATCCTAATTATAACCCATCAGAGGTTGAACGGGATATTTTTCTTCATTAATTTAAAAAAAAAAAAAAATTCTTACTCGATGCTTATTCTCGCTACTAGCCCTGGTATTGTCCAGCCTCGTTTTCGATTCTGACATAGTTCGCGTAACTCTATACATCAAGGGGCTCTACTGTAGCCTTTCTTCTTCTTTGATCCTTAGCCGCCGACCGTCAAAGCAGTCAGTGGCCATTACGCCTGGTGGCGTCTTGTAGGGCAACAACAAATTGATTCCACTTTGCTCGGTCGGCGGCCATCCTTCGTACCCCAACTCTGGTTCATTCTTTGCATCTCATCCTCCACAGTCCTCCGCCAAGTTGTTTTTGGTCGGCCTCTCTTTCGTTTTCCTTCAGGGGTCCATAGCATAGCTGTTCTTGTGATGGCATCGGGGTCTCTTCTGAGGACATGGCCAACCCAGCTCCAGCGTCTGCCAGCTATGATGGTGTGTATGTCCTCTTGCTTGCTCCGAGTAAGCAGATCTTGGTTGGTGATGGTATTCGGCCAAAAGATTCGGAGAATTTTTCTTAGGCATGTTGTGTGAAAAGAGGACAATTTCGAGATTTCCTTCTCTGTAACTCTCCGCGCCATAGAGAAGCACAGAAAGCACACAGCTCTGATATAATCCTAATTTTGTGCTGTACTGAGAGGACTTCCAGATGTTGTTTAGACTAAAAAAGGCTGTTCTTGCTTTGTTCATTCTGTTGTTGATGTCTTTGCTTGCTCCGCCGTCTGGTGTTACTATGCATCCTAGGTATGTGAAGGCATCTGTCTGTTCCAGTTGCTGATTCCTTATTGATATGAGCTCAGAGTTGCTCACATTGAGCGTCATGACCTCTGTCTTCTTTATGTTGATGTTCAAGCCCACCTGCTGGCTATACTTATTAAGTCTATCCGTTTTTTCCTGGATGTGTTGATGTGAATGTGCTAGCAGTGCAATGTCATCTGCATATTCCAGATCTTCCAATGTAGAAAATGTAGTCCATCTTATTCCTCTTGGATTGCCCTCTGTTGTCTGGCGCATCACCCAGTCTATGACTGTTAAAAATAGAGTGGTTGATAAGGGGCATCCCTGTCGTACTCCTGTCTTCACTTCAAAGGTTAGGTTGCTCTGCCCAATGCTACACGTAAAGTTGGCATAAAGGCTTTTTATGATTGACACTATGCAGCTTGGAATTCCATAAGCCCTCAGTATTTTCCATAAACTGTCCCTATGTATACTGTCAAAAGCCTTTTCAAAATCAACGAAATTAATGTACAGCTGTCTTTGCCATTCTGAGCACTGCTCTATAATGTTCCTGAGGGTAAATATATGATCTACACATCTTCTGTTCTTTCTAAATCCTGCTTATTCTTTCCTCAGTTTGTGGTCTACTGCTTTTGAGATTCTCTGTATAATTATCCTGCCTAGTATTTTGCTGGGAACTGAGAGAAGAGTTATTCCTCTCCAATTATTGCAGTCTGCAAGATCTCCCTTCTTGGGCAATTTGACAATTATTCCTTTTCTCCACTCTGTTGGTGTTGTCCCTGTTTTCCAGACTTGTGCAAATAGTGGTTCTAATAGTTCTGCTGCTAGCTCTGGGTCTGTCTTAAATAGCTCTGCATTTAAGTTATCATGACCAGGAGCTTTTCCATTCTTTAACCCTTTGATTGCTGTGATGATTTCTTCTTTTCGTGGGATGTCTGTATTAACATCTAGATCATTTTCAGCCTCAGGAACATTCAGTTGTGTCTCTGGTGGTTCCTTATTCAGAGTTTCTCTGAAATGCTCTGCCCATCTTGTTTCGTGTCTCTCTACTGTCGTGATGAGATTTCCGTGCTTATCTCTTACTAATGTAATATTGTTTGCACCTCGTTTTCCACTGATGATTTTAGTTATTTTGTATACTGTGCTTTGTTCATTTCTCAGTGCTGCCTCTTCTGCCTGTCTTGCAAGGTCATCCAGAAATGTCCTTTTGTTGGCATGGGTTTGGCGTTTAACTTCCTTGTCCAGCTGACTGTACTGTTCACTTTAACCTGGGAGACTTAGCTTCTATTTTCTTTCTGTTCATTTCCTTTCTCTTCGCTATGGTGTTTAGCGTATCTGGTGTTATCCAGTCGTGGCTCTTTCTTTCCTGGAATCCCAAGCATGACTTGCTGCTTTCCTTGTATATTGTTGAGATGGTGTTGAATCTCTGGTCAACATCATCGGTTTCTGTTCTTTCCTGGTTTTTGATAATCTCATATCTGCTCTTTACGTCGACCACGAAAGCTTTTCTGGTGAAGGGATCCTTCAGTTTCGTGATGTTGTATCTTTTCTGTTTGACTGCAACTGGTCCAGCAGCTCTGAGTTTCACTTTCAGTCTTGCTACTACTAGGTGATGATCACTTCCCACATCTGCGCCTCTTCTTACTTTCACATATTGTAATGCATGTCTCCATCTGCCATTGATCATTATGTGATTTATCTGGTTTCTATCTCGTCCGTTTGGTGATTCCCATGTTAACTTGTGCACTTCCTTGTGTGGAAAAAGTGTTCCTCCAATGACCAGGTTGTTAATACTGCAGAAGCTTATTAATTTGTCCCCATTCTCATTTGCTGTTCCACTGCCGCATTTCCCCATTACTCTTTCGTTATAGTTATTGTGTGCTCCCAATTTCGCATTTAGGTCTCCCATTACTATAATGAGATCGTACCTGGGTGTAGTTTCCATTTCTTTTTGTACCTGTTGATAGAACTCGTCCTTGATCTCTTCATCGCTGTCGTTTGTTGGTGCATAGCATTGTATAATTGTGGTGTTGGTGAACCTCCCTCTCAGTCTTGCTCTTATCAGTCTGTTGTTGATGGGTTTCCATTCCAGTAAAGACCTTTCCATTCCTTTCTTCAGGATAATGGCTACACCTTCGTTGTGCTGACCATCCTCTCTGCCAGAATAAAGTACTGTTTCCCCTGTAGCTGTTTTTATTCTCCCAGGATATGGATCTTGTAGTTCCTCATCTCTGCATGATTTGTCTCAGCTTTCCTGCCTCATTCATAGTTCTGACGTTCCAAAAACCAATTCTGGTTTCGTGTTTTGCGGTCGGGGCATCCGTTTTCATGCCAGTGGCTTCCTTTCGGCTTTCACCACTGTCAGTCATACGAGCCTGAGACTCCGGATGTCCGTCCCGCAGCAAAGTTTTTTCCATTTATTGTTGTTTCCGTAACACGTGCGATTTTTTTTTACATAGACAGGGGTGTCGGCCCTGTGCTAAAACCCCCAACCTGGAGGACCAGAGTACCAGCTTTTGTCTGACCCCTACCCACGCAGACCAGTCCAGCTTGGTTGAACCTACCAGGAGTAAATATCCCACTGGCATAGCTCTGGGGATTGTCAGGGTACACAAGCTTGCCATACCGCTACAAGGTATAGGTACCATTGATGGCAGTACTGTAGCCTATATAGACCTAATTGTTTTGTTTAGAATTATAAACGGATGGTTAAACATTTTACAAAACAATATGGCAGCTCTCATTGTAAAGAGTATTGAGTGATGAAATGTGGAACAAACAGTGCGGTGTATTTTATAAATTTATACATGGGTCTAAGATCCGTAATTAACTTTAGATTTTCTCATATTTCATTTCCACGTAAATTTACTAATAAAGGTTTAACACAGCGGACCTGGCAACAGTCAGTTCTAATTTACGGTGATTCACGTTTTCGTTGGTGTCGTAATTCACATCAGCAAAAGTGCAGTGGTAGTCACACTGCGGGTGCACATTTACCTGATATCGAAAGTAATAATTCCCAGTCGCTTCGCTCAGAAATGGCAGCAACAGAGATAATTGAAAGAGAAGTGTGCCTTCCAAATGTTCGATTTTGCCAGAACAAATTTAAGATAATTAAGCATGGTGGAAATGGAATGTCGAAAGGTGAGTTCCAGTGGGTTGAAATGAACAATAGTGGGACGTGTTCTTCGATGCTATCCAAATAAGTCGCCCACGTCGTTAGGGTTAGGATTAAAATTATGATTTAAGGTTAGTTTTAGGATTCCTAACTGCTTTGACAGTCGGCAGCTAAGGATAATAATAACGTAGCCTACATTAACTCATTCCCCCCCAGGTTGTTTTTGGGTTTTACCCAGGCCCGAAAATGGATGCAATTTTTTCAGACAGGTGAGGTTTTAAAAACAGACAGTGGACAAATACATAAGTTCAGTAGGTAGTTGTGTTATACATTTAAATGTGTGAAATTGACTGGAGAATCTTATGAATTGCTTCATATAATTAATTAATATGAATAGGTGTGTGTTATGTCTTGTGAAGTGTAGACTTGATTAAAAAAGTGTTAAAATTTTGTTTTTTAATTGTATACTTAAACTTAAATATTTCAGCTCCCAATTAATGTATGGCAATAAAATGTTCAGAATGTCAGTGCACATTTAGTTTGAAACATATCTAGAAACTTTTATCACTATCACTTCATAGATGTAATTTTTATGATTTTTTTTCTCAAAGCCACATATGTTTGTAAAAACAACCGCTCAAAATGTGTGCAATTTTTCTCTTCAGGTGATATTTTAAAAGCAGGCAGTAGATACACATTTTATTTCTTCTTCTTCTTCCATCCTTAGCCACCAACCGGCAAAGCAGTATGTGGCCAGTACGCCTAGTGGCGTCTTAGGGCAACAACAAATTGATCAATCTATCGCTGTTTCCACCACGCCTAGTGGCGTCTTTGTGGAACAAAAACAGACCAAACAATCTATCGCTGTTTCCGTAATCAGATTGGTTGGCAAGCAGGTGATCAGCCCACTGTGCGAAGTTTTTACGGGATGGGGTAAACAGCCCCATGCCCAAACCCTCCTTAGTCGCTTTTTACGACATGCATGGTAGGGTGCAGTGTTACTATTCTTTGCTCCCCTTTCGGGCCCCGGCAACACACGGGTGACATTTTTTTTCACTAGGTGTTAATGTTAGACATTTAAATGTGTGATATTGACTGCACATTTAGTTTGAAACATATCTGGAAACTTTTATCACTATCACTTCATAGATGTAATTTTTATGATTTTTTTTCTCAAAACCACATATGTTTGTAAACACAACCGCTCAAAATGTGTGCAATTTTTCTCTTCAGGTTATATTTAAAAAACTGCAGTAGACACACATTTTATTTAACTAGGTGTTAATGTTATACATTTAAATGTGTGAAATTGACTGGAGAATCTTATGAATTGATTCATATAATTAATTGATATGAATAGATGTGTGTTATGTCTTGTGAAGTGTAGACTTGATTTTAAAAATGTTTAAAAAATAAAATAAAATTGTATACTTAAATTTAAATATTTCAGCTCCCAATAAATGTATGGCAATAAAATATTAAGAATATCAGTGCACATTTAGTTTGAAACATATCTAGAAACTTTTATCACTATCACTTCATAGATGTAATTTTTATGATTTTTTTTTCTCAGAACCACATATGTTTGTAAAAACAACCGCTCAAAATGTGTGCAATTTTTCTCTTCAGGTTATATTAAAAAAACAGGCAGTAGATACACATATTATTTAACTAGGTGTTTATGTTATACATTTAGATGTGTGAAATTGACTGGAGAATCTTATGAATTGATTCATATAATTAATTGATATGAATAGGTGTGTTATGTCTTGTGAAGTGTAGACTTGATTTTAAAAATGATTAAAAAATAAAATAAAATTGCATACTTAAACTTAAATATTTCAGCTCCCAATTAATATATGGCAATAAAATATTAAGAATATCAGTGCACATTTAGTTTGAAACATATCTAGAAACTTTTATCACTATCACTTCATAGATGTAAATTTTTTTTATTTTTGTTCTCAAAACCACATTTGTTTGTAAAAACAACCGCTCAAAATATGTGCAATTTTTCTCTTCAGGTTATATTTTAAAAACAGGCAGTAGATACACATTTTATTTAACTAGGTGTTGATGTTATACATCAACATGTGGGAAATTGACTGAAGAATCTTGTGAAATGCTGTAGATAATTATTTGATGTAGGGAAAGAGTCTGTCATGTTATGTGAAGTGTAGACCTAATCAAAAATAACTGGAAAAAAGATAAATAAACTGTACTCACATATGTCAGCTCCAGTTTAATCCATAGCAGAAAAATCTCAGAATATCAGTGCACATCCATTTTGAAACACAACACATTTTACCACAATCACTTCAAATATATAATTTATATGATTTTTTTTCCTACACCACAAATTTCTGTAAATACCAAACAACTATGACTAATATTATTTACACCAACTATATTCTATAATTTTTGGTTTGACAATGTGCTTCCACTTTGGCCTGAGAAGATACAAGGAAAACCTTGGATTATACTGCTTATATTGCCATCTGCCTTTATACCCTATTACCACTTCATTCAAACTGAGATTTTGGAATGGATAAAAGGCACTCTGAAATTTTTGCAACAACATGTTCATAAAATCTTTTCTTTTCCTTGTGAATTTTCATCAGAGGCATGAAGCATTGTATGATATAATGCTTCAAATCTACTTCTTGAAAACATTTGAAGAAACCAAGGAGTATAAAATTCTGCAGATGTAGACCAGTAGTTGCGAACGCATGGTCTTTTCTGAATCCCAATATTTATTAGGACAGCAATAAACTTATCAAGTTCATGGCGTGTGACTTTGGTCCACCGAGAATACAATGAATATTGTTTCGCAGGGTTATTTTGAATAGATTTGAGTCTGGTATAATCATTGATGCACTGGAACATGAAATCTTGAACCTCATCTGTAAACAAAACACTGAAACATTTCAATGGGGTTGACAGGTCAAACCCCTCAGTCACACCTGGTGTTCTCTTTGGACAAAATCGAAATGTATTTTGTGTCATCCCCTCAGCAATTTCTAACCATTCTGGGACATCTTGTGAGGATGCACCTGCCTCTAGACTTGTGGCAGTTCTCATAGCTTTACTTTTGGTCACAATGGTGTTTTTGCCTCTTTATCCTTCTCCTTTAGTGACTGAAAGTTTTGCTCTTTTTATACCAGCCCTACCTGATGCATGTTCAATCAGCTGATCGACATCGCCCTCAGAATGATCACTTTCATGAATATTCTGACACAAAGTCTTTACAATGTCTTCATTGGAATTACTAAACCTAACTTCTAAAAATCCGTGTCGCTCGAGTTATCTTCTGTCCACTGAGAAATTAGCGTCGTGCTTGCTCAGCCGAAAGCAGGTGTTTAGAAGAAGATTCTCGATCCATTTTGTATGTAAACAAAGAAATAGAAATGGATATAAAAAAACACAATTTTAGCTTCACAAATTTGTTTTTCGCTCACAAACGTCCATAAACATGTCCTAGATGTAATGAAATGATTTAAAAACCAGCTAGTTGCTAGGTATTTATAACTTTTCGTTCAAACTCGACATATGTCATTGGTCTGAAGATTCTCGATCCATTTTGTATGTAAACAAAGGAATAGAAATGGATATAAAACACACAATTTTAGCTTCACAAATTTGTTTTTCGCTCACAAACGTCCATAAACATGTCCTAGATGTAATGAAATGATTTAAAAACCAGCTAGTTGCTAGGTATTTATAACTTTTCGTTCAAACTCGACATATATCGCTCTGGCGTGCCACGCGTCATTGGTCCAAACGGAAGTCCTATCTGGCGCGTGGTGCGCCACTGTGGACGGAAAGAGTTAAAGAAACAATAACAACAATATGCCAACTCACTACAGGTTACTCGCGACCTCGATGCCATCACAAGAACAGCTATGTTATGGATCCCTGAAGGAAAGCAAAAGAGAGACTGACCAAAAACAAAGTGGTGGAGGCTGAGATGCAAAGAAAGAACCAGAGCTGGGGCACTGCATGAAGGATGGTCGCCGACCAAGTAAAGTGGAAGCAGTATGTTGCTGCCCTACAAGACGTCACTAGGCGTGATGGCCACTGACAGGTTTGACAGCAGCTAAGGATAATAATAACATACATTAAAGAAACAATAACAACAATATGCCAACTCACTACAGGTTATGTAACGTTGTCCAGTCTTGGTTTGTTTGCTTCTTCTTTCTTTGGCAAGTCTATCTGCTGTCTTGTTTCTATACATATAGTGAGCAGAAATGCATTGTTCTTTGTCAACTTTATAGCTTTCTTTTATAAGTTTCTAGCAGGTTCAGTGTTTTTTTTATTTTTTGGTACATAATGACACTTAGGACTGATTGTGAATCTGTGAGGAATTTTGTGTAGGCTTTTGCATTGTTTGTGTTTTTCATGACGGTTTTTGCAGCTGATTTCAGTGTCCCCTGTTATTTCAGTATGTTAATGTCTAGCCTTAATCGATAACTGAGAAAAAATGTAAGAGACCTGCCTGCCTAGAAACATTTTGGGTTTTTAAAAAAAAAATAAAAGGAATCTTCCAAAATTTTGGGAAAAGTCGTGAAATGTTGTGTTCTTGAACTCTTTAAGATATAAATTGTTGTTAATTTCAGACTCAGAAAAGTACTAAAAACATTTTTAGTTTCTTGATGTGATTGTGTGATATAGATGTCCTGTAATTAAACACAAACTGGGACTCCCAAGATGCAGCAATAGTGAATGCAGTCAGCGACCCAAGCTGTGTACTGCTTGCATCAGGACCAGCGAACCAGAGCTGGTCAAGACCGCACTCCACCTCCACGTGGTGGTCCTGGAAACAGTCTGCAGCAGTGCAGTCTGACTGAGCGAGTGCGGATCGCAATGGGAAGGCAAACCCGGTCCCTAAAAAATGCCGTGCTGAAGTCGGATATGTCGACCGAAAGGTGCAGATATCACAGCTTAGGCGTAAACAGACACAACGCAACCACCGTCCTTTTCAGGGCGAACGAGGAAGAGGAAGAAGAAACACAAACTGACACACACATACAGCATGTGTTTATTTGAGACTAGAGCAGTGCCACTTAAAATGTCAAAATGCATTTTCCTATGAAAGGGAGGATCCCGTTGCACACCCATTGAGGCATATTGGGAATATGGTGTTAGGTGTCATAGATTTTTGATAGGGGGAATTTAAGACTTGGGTTGGTCCTTCTGAATAGATTAGAACAAGTGGATAGCCACAGTGAGAGATAATAAATAGAAAATAGATTTCCACGAGGGAGAATGGTAGCAATTAAAAGAGATATTCAGTCCCCAGAAATCGAGAATTTTTCTCTCACTTTACAGCCTATCTTCTACAACAGATCTAGATAGGAGTCCAGAAGACAGTCCTATTATAATATATATTAATATATTTATATATACCACTCCACGTATACAACGCACATAAGTGGACCGACAGTTTTAGACGCACATACGTGATAAACTTATAACAATCGGAATTATAGATATATTTTGGAATGAGCTGTCAGACCACGCTAGAATAAAGTTTAATGTAAAATTATAAATTTATGAATTAACATAAGGAAAATTTACCACAACAACATTGTATACATATCAAGCATAGAAAATACATATAAGGTAATGAATTGCTACAATAATGATAGACCCATAGGTAATAATCTTTTCCCTCGATGGTAATAGCCACAGTCCCTGTTTAAGAGAAGAAAATGTGCTTAGCCCCAAAGCGTCACGCATGCATACGCCTATAGTCCTAAGAGTTCCCCTTTTTTTAAAGGTATGAACAGAAACGGATACTCTAAAAACTTAATCCTAAGTAAAAATATCATTAGGCAACAAAACTGCATAAAGGAAGTTAAGCCAAGCAAAATGGGTTGGGCCAAAAATACAACAATAAGAGGAATCACTGAGTCCCTGCATTCACTCTATTCAATGTCAGCCACGTGGCCAACGCGCTCTTGCATTCGTAACTTACAGTTTTTGGTAGAGCAACTTCTGGAAAAAACAAATTTTTAGGACATAACTCATACAGAATACTCCGGATGTTTTATTCCTTGGCCAAGGGAACCCCAGCTCCAACCAAAGACAGGGTTGAAATTCACTCCTCAGGGAACGTTTTCCTTGGTTATTATATATTTTAGGATATCTGTTTATGGTCCACATTAAAATTGTCCCAGGCACGAAAGTTATAACAGCGAGCAACAGTGTCAATTTAAAGGGGCTTAGGTTTTTTCCAGTACCTAGGAATTTCAGGTCGGTGCCTTCTCCCTCAGTATAGAAATTTAATTTAGTCACATCACAAATTAGTCAAAAATGTTCGTGAATTTAATGGTTTGTAATTTTTCCTCGCCACAAGGGCGCATGTACATGAGAGTTTTGTGAATGGGGGATGTAACTAATAAAAACTTACACCCACACACACGACCCACAGCCACCT